>JADRCD010218226.1:27050-80941 GCA_019843815.1 Montemys delectorum | reverse complement strand
GTGTGTGTGTGTGTGTGTGTGTGTGTGTGTGTGTGTGTGTGTGTGCATGTGTGTTGGGTCCATTTATCCCTCTGAGAGTCACAAGACAGAGGGCTGTGCTCAGCCAAGTGTGACCTGCCCCCTGCTGTGGCCTGCACTCTCCCCTGATCTTGGGCCCTGACTGTGGGTCTTTCTGCTGGCCCAGATACCCTCATCCAGTGTACAGCAAACAGACTTGTGTGGCTGGCACTCTTGTCCCAAGACAACTCAGCTCACCAAGCTAGAAGTAGAGAGCTGGCGATCACTTGTTGCCTGTGTTATAGCTAAAGATTAGGATTCCCAGGCTGCCCTTCCCCAGAGAAGCAAGCAAAATCTGGGACTATGTGGATTCCCAGGGTCCCCATAAGGCTGGCTGAGCCCCCCTGTAACTCCCTAGGGAACCAGACCTCAGCCCAGAAGTTGGACAATCAACTCTAACCAACATTCGCCACATCCCCAAATATTTTTGGTTGTCACAGCCTGCGACTTGGTGGAGGTCCTGGCATCTGGTTCAGAGAGGGTCCCACTTAGCATCTGCCACACACAGTTCCCAATAAAAGAATATCTTCCTTTCCAAATGTCAGTAGTGCCAGGCTGAGGAGATTGGCCCCTGAAGCCCCACCAAGACAGTGGAGGGGCTCCCTCCCCAGGCTGGCTGGTCCAGGCATCTGCCCTCTATGCAGACAGGGACCTGCTTCCTTGAACTAGACCAAGGCAGACATGACCCTGGGCTGGTGGAGCAGATGGGAAAGAGACTTCTACACCAGATCCCTATAGGGGAGGTTTGGAAAGCAGGGTGGGGTGCACTGTGGGCTAACCCCAATAACCCCAACACTCCTACCCATCCCCCCTCCCCATCCTCACCCAGGGCCAGGCAGGCACAGAAACAGCAAGGGGCAGCTGGTGACATCTGGCTGGCACTCAGGGGGATCTGATTGTAGGATGTCGGAGTGGACCTTAAGTGAGAGTAGAAGGCAGCCATGTTTGGCTGGGGACCAGAGAGGCCTGGCCCTACAAGAAGAATGACAGTCGAGCTCCAGATGTTCAGGCCCACCTCCTTTCGGTCCAAAACACACACCCCAGGAGGCTAGGAGAGATTGGGGGTATCTGTGGTGGGAGATGGAGGCAGAGGATCTCCTGAGCCCAGAACCCTGGAGTTCTGGCAGGGTCCTGTCTGATCCTCTGGATTGGGACTCAGTGTGAAACCTTCCCAAGTCCTCACCCCTTGTACCCTCAAAGTGCCCTAGGAGGGTAATGTGAACTTCTGCCTCTTTATGGACACACCAGGGAACATCTCCTCCTCTCCCTGGCTTGGGCGAACCTGCAGGCAGACAGCTGGCTAGGATGAGCCTCCTAAACCTCTCAGCTCCTCTTGGAAGGTACAAACCCACAGTGACCTTTCATCTGACTGGTTCTACTGCAGACCTCTGGCAGGGACCGCTGTATCTTCCCAACTCCAACACAGAGCCGGGTAGTCAGGCCATACCATGAGGATGCTCTGTGGCCCAGAGTTAGTACCACTCTGGAATGGCCAGTCGAAGCCTCTGTAAGTTCTTCAGAGCTCCATTCCCTCCTTGTAAAGAGAAGGGGCAACAGTCGCTCCTCTTAATACCCCTATGAGTACTTGGGGGATGGCTGTCTGGTCCCAGCCTTTCAGCCTGGCTACTTGGATTTCCTGTGCAAGTAGGCCACCCACCAAGACATTTCCCCTACACATCAGAGAACTCCCAAAATATACCAACATATACCTCTGAGCCCCAACGCAGCTATTGCACCCACCTTCGGAGTCCAGTGCCTGGGGCAAACAGAGGTAAGTTATGTCCAAGGACAGACAGCAAATGATCTAGGAGCCTGATCGTCTAGGGTGGGCACACTTGAATGTGATTTTTGTGCCAGTGCTCTTTAGTGTATCCAAAGGTTGTCACTCCTATTTTACAGATGAGTGGAGACTAGGGGAAGGTGGAAAGGATGGTGGAAGGCCACAGCTAGTAATCACCCTTTGATCTCTCTGCGTGCTATAGAACTCTCCACTCCTCGGTCACTTCCTGCTACAAGGCTAATTGAGTCTCTTTTAAGAGTGCTGGTCTCAAAGAGACCCCCGCCCCATTACTAACACCCCAGCGGGACCCCCCCCCCCATCCCTCACTCCCAGCTATTAACAGATACCTTTCCTCAATGAGGATGAGGTCAGAGCCGCACAGGGCCCAAGGAGGATGAGGTCAGAGCTCCCTGGCTGGTGCAGATGCTAAATAATTCATGCTGCTGCTGTAAACAGGGCTGCAGCTTCCTGGAGGACCCAGCCCTGAGACAGCAGACAGGAAGTCTGCTTAGTAGCCCCCTGATTACAACCTTGGTGTGCCCTCTGCAGAATTTGAGGGGGTGCTGGTCTTGGTAAGAATGTTGGTTGGTGTCTGTGCGGTGACAGCCGGCCAAGCCAGCTAACCATTCTGTTTCTTGCTTTCTTCCGTGAGGAGCTGAAGTTCAATTGCTGAACAAGTACAATGGGCCACAAGAGCAAGCTGGGTGTGGCCACGACGGGGGGGTGGGGGGGCCCTAGGCCTGGGGCAGCTGTGATCATCTCTGGCCCAGCATGCCTTTCTGTGAACAAAGCATTCTACAAAGATGATATGTGCCCTGCCTCCCAACCATGCCAGGCATAGCTTATCTGAGGGTGTCCCCTTTCCCACCGCACCCCTCCTACATCTTGTGTGGGACTCCTACATCTCATGTGGGAACCGTTTGTCACTTTGCTTGGCTGGTTAAGAATTCAATGTTTGGGTTTTTTTTTGTTTTTTCTTCTATGTAGTCCTGGCTAGCCTGGAACTCACAAAGATCTGCCTGCCTCTGTCTTCCAAAGTACTTGATTAAAGGTGTGCAACACTATATCCAGCTGAAAGTTCAAATGTCTCTCCCAGGCCTGGTTTTCTCCCTTAAAGTCTCTAAGCAGAATGAAGTTAGTTGCAATCAAACAGCTGTTGCGGTTGTAGCAGTGATGGGGGATGGGGAGAGAGAGGCAGGCAGAGCCAGCTGACAAGACATTCCACAATCACTTAGAAACACAACAGGAACAGAGGCAGTAACCCCTCACAAAGAAAGGGCAGTCATTTAATTCTGAGTAGCTACAAGGTTGAACCTCCCTTTACATCCACTACAGGATTTAACAGTGTCAGTGTGACATCTATCAAGGGATAGTGGCCTGCAAATGATGAGCTTGGAACAAGCCTGGATCTACTTTGACGTCTCCCATTCAAGGCTCATGTATGATACAGAGCTATTAATTGGGAGGCCCCCAACCCTCCTAAAAAAAAAAAAAAAAGAAAGTACTTCTCCACTGAAACCGGAACTAAAAGACGCAGGGTTACCACACAGGGTAACCACGACATTCTCAAATCCAGGCAGGCCTGCATCGTCCAGGAGCCCATCACTCCTCCACTTCAGCTGCAGGCAGGACTTGGGCTATAAACACAGCCACACCCACCACAGGCTACACACCTAGGGATGTGGGGCTTTCTGAGCCCTAAAGGATTCACTTAAGATAGCAAACTAGTCCCTTGCTTATTGAGGCAGATCTTGGGGCTCTAGATGCATGGAGACCCCGTTCCCTTGTGGAAGGATTGAGCATCCTCATTCAGAGGAGAGGTCAAGGCAGGAGGAGTCACATTCAGAGGTATAGTCCTACTCTGTGGGAACCTTTCACCCAATGATAAAAGGCACAGGCTGCTGGGGACAGCATGAGAGCTAGGCATAGGGTGCCCTCTGGGGAATCCGCTCATCTTTACTTCTACCTTGGCACTAAGCAGGACTGGGCTAAGGGCCAGGTTAGCACATTTAGTGGGGCCCCCAGAAGAGGCTCGCTCTGGTACCCAAGAGTAGAACAAAGAATGATGCTCTGGAGATCTCGAGTCCTAGGTCTGGTACCATGACACCATCTCAGCCACTGGTGTCAATAGCTTGCAGGCCTGAAAATGGCCCTCTCTGACCTGGGTGGACATCGGGTCCCTCGAGTGCATGTCCCAAGGCCAAGGACACTCTCTAATGATGAATGCAGCAGAGCATGTCCGGGTGTCCCAAGGACATCTGCTGCCCAAGCTGAGGTAGAAACTTAAGACATCTTTCCATAAGCAATCTGTAGTCCTGGCCCCCACATCCCACCAGTCAGACACAGGAAAGGTTCAACTCACCCTGAGAATGTAGCCCTGACCCACTGTCTCCTAAGGGAACTACCAAACCCCAATCATGTATGTCCTGGTAGCCCAAGCAGGTGCCTCCAGAACCTGTGAGATCTGGGTAATTCAGAGACATCCCCATCTGCACCTGTCCCAGGAACTACCCCAGGAGCTGGCACAGAAGCCAAAAGCAGACTAGGAGAGATTCAGCCAGGGCATTAACTGAGATATAGAAATGGTGCAAAGTCTTAGCACCTCTGTGGCCCACAGGCTCTTCAACTCTTAAGTGGGTTCTCTGTACGGTAGGGCTGGACAACAAAAGCTTCCTCAGGTGGGAGGAGTGTAACTGCCATCTTCAATGGTGATGGGCAGCGGGGAGGACAGGGCAGGCAGACTGGTCCTGCCCTGGCGAGGGGACATGACCCACTGAAGGTATAGTAGACTCAGTCCAAGTTCAAAGGTGCTGGGACTTGGGACCCTCAGGTCATGAGAAACAGCCTGCCCAACCTAGCCGGTGACCTTCCAGTCTAGAAGGTGCAGCAGGCCCTAAGGAGGGCAAGGGACAACTTCTGTTGTGTGGCTTGTCTCCAGAGACTCACAAAGATTCACCTGACATGCACTGTGAGACACACTGACAGGTTATCAACATAGCCAAGAAGGTCCGTCACACACCTGACGTTCACAGCGGGACAATAACCTAGAGAAGCGCGTGGGGACACAGACTCTGTGACCTGAGGGATGTGTTAAGGCAGGAGATGGGAGTCAACAGTTAACTCCCTGTAGCTGCAGTTTCTTGGGTACCAGGAGGCTGGGATGGGCAAGGGACAGGTGGCCCTATGAGCACCAGTCACATGCTTCAGGCCTATCCCAAGGTCCCCACTCAGTTCACTGCTTCCAATTGGAGGCCTCTGGTCCCTCCCAGCTCCAAGGACAAAGGTGGGAAAGCTGCTGGGCCCTGCTCAGCTGGATGCAGAGCAATGAGGGATCCGGATGAGGTGTGGTCCAGGGAAGAGGGCATCTACCATCTTGTTTTATTAGTCGGGGACTGATCCTAAAGTAACCAGAAAGAACAAGAGTCAAAAGGGAGGGATTCTACTGCTCACAGCTCAAGTACTGAATTGTACTAAAAGAAAATTTTAAAAAGTCTCAGTCAGTCCTCAGGGAGCAATGCCATCTAAATATAGAAGTTTGGGAGAAGTCTGGAGTCTTCTTCTAATAATTCTTTCCTCTCAACAACAACAACAACAAAAACCTATTTTTTTTCCCCTTACAACGGCTGTCAGAAAATAGCTTCTGACTAGTCCGGGATAAACATCCCCAAGCCCAGGATGGGCAGGTTCTTAAGTCCCCTGGAAGAATCTGGACCTGGCATCCAAAAGTCAGAACATTGTCCCATCCATAAAGAACAGAAGCAGCTCAGAGCCCAGGCCACTGGTCTGGCTTATCCCAGGGAGAGCCAAGGGCAAAAGCTGGGGATGTCAGTCTGGCAGTCTTGGTCCAGCCACCTAGAGGCTCTGTGGCCAGACTGGGTCACTTTGCTTACTATAAAAGAGGTTGGGGGGCTGGAGAGATGGCTCAGCAGTTAAGAGCACTGACTGCTCTTCCAAAGTTCCTGAGTTCAATTCCCAGCAACCACATGGTGGCTCACAACCATCTATAATAGGATTGAATGCCCTCTTCTGGTGTGTCTGAAGACAGCTACAATGTACTCATATACATAAAATAAGTACATCTTAAAAAAAAAAAAAGACCCTTAACTACCCATATAAGCCTGAAGTGACAGCATTCTGAGACTTGGGCTCTGGAGATGGAGAAGAATGGTCTTGTCCTGTTGGTTGCCCTCTATACCTATCCTCCCCGCTCCCCATCCATGGAAATGAGCCTGAGCTGTTGGGGAAAGACTTTTACTGATTCCCAAATTTTAAGCACATGGATGCTGTGACCCTTGAACCAACAGGCCTGGCCTGACTGCCTATCTTTGTGAACCCCCATCATAAACAATTCAGGCCCACTATAAGCCAACCTACTCATGCTGTGAAGCATGATCCCAGAGCTTGGAACAGAGTGGCAGCCTGCCTCACCTTCTAAAAAGTATACTAACTTCCCGTGGGAGGGGCCAAGATGGATGGATCCCCTCTAACCCTAGAACTTCTTACTGGTGGGTCTGCCTCGCCTAGTCTGTCTCTTAATATAGCCAGCTGAAGATAGAGCGAGGTCAGACACTCCCAGGTGTAGGGTTGAACCCCAGACACGAAGAGCTCAGGCACTCATTCTGATGGTGATCAATGGCAGACACACTAGAGAGTCCTGCTCCGGGAGAGGCGCCAGCCCCTTACCACAGGAGACCCAAAGATCGTCAGCCCTAAGAACTGGATAAAGGAAGGAGTCACGGGAAGTAAGGACCCAGTCAGAAACCACAAGCCCAAAGCAAGAGTTAATAAAGCAGAAATGGTTTTATTAGGCACCCTTACTCCTCACAGAGGAGCAGGATCCAGCCCAAGGCATTCTCTCTGAGCTCAATGGAGGCTTATAGGTGTCACCGGAGAGTGTAGGCAGAGAATCAGCCACCATCCCAAGCAGAACACTATTTGGATAGAGTTAGATCTCCAGAGGTGGCCCTGGCATGAAACAGGGCAGGCACCTGGACTCCACAAATACTGAGTGGGAGGGGCCCTCATGGACACCCACCCAAATGTCGGCAGATCAGGGGATATGGCCCTGAGGCATAAGCTACCCTGAACCAGTGAGGAGGGAAGGGAGCCGCCAAGCATAGGGTCCCTAGTGGTCCCTAACCCAAACCAGGTCCGAAGGACCCTCTCTAAACCAGCCCGCTTCCTCCTGGCCGCAGCTGCCGCCTTAGTCCCACACATAGGGGTTTCTAAAGACCTGAGAGATCTTGCCGTCTTTTGGTGGTGTGGCCACCTGGTGGCTCTGGACCATGTACATGTCTTCCGCTCGCAGGGTTGAGTTGGCACTGCCCATCATCTGGCTGTTGGCGGTGGCCCGTGGGAGGATGACGTCGTATGCACCTTCAGACTGGAAGGAAGAACAGGCGGTCTCACAGTCAGGACATCAGGAGCCAGGTTCCGCCAGGGCAAATGTACAAATCCCCAGCTTCCTGCAGGGCTGTGCCTGCCAGCTCCCACTTCTCGACCCCTCCACCCCCATTCCTTCAGGGCCCTGCTGGTGGGATGGAATGGATGAAACTACCTCTGGAAAGAGAGAACCGGCCTTCTGGGTAGAGAAGGTGGTCCCTGGCCACATCAGGGTTTCCCAGGAGACCCTGTCTGAGCTCCTGCTCCTGGGTTCTTGGGAAATCCTTAGGTCTAGTGGAGAGACAGCTCATCCTGAGCTCCTTACTGCCCGACTGCTACCACGCACAAGCTTGCTTCCTCCAAGTGTCTTATCTGAGTCCCTAAAATATCTCTGCAGTACCTGCTACCCTTCTGCTGGGTCTTGATTCATAGAAATCTGGCCTAGAAATCTGGCCTCAAATGTTCTGCCTGGAAAGAAAGAAAATGAACCCCGAGGTGGTCCCACCTGTCTTATCACAGTGTATGACAGATGTTACCACAAAGCTCTGAAGCTGCCAGTATCGTGTGTGTGTGTGTGTGTGTGTGTGTGTGTGTGTGTGTGTGCGCGCGCGCGCGCGCGCATGCATGCATGCAGTGGTGATGGTGGTGGTGGTGGTGGTGTGTCCCTTCCTAGAACATCCAACCATGCTGGCTGTCTAGGATACTTAGCTCTGGGATCTTCAACTCGGGAATGCACCAAAATTATCAGCACTGTTTGTAAAGCCCCACCCCCCAGTTGACCTCCCACTCCCTAGCTGGGCCTCATCCTGAGATAAACTGGCAAATGTTTAACTACTGGGATGGGAAAGCCCCGAAGTCCTTTATAGATCTGCCTTGGGGAGTTACCCCCTTCTAGGTAGAACCCAAGCTACAAGGTGATGTCAAACCTCCACCCCCCAATTCCAGATTCCCCACCCCAGCATCAACACAGAAGTCACATTACTGCGTCCGCCTCAGACCCAATCTGCACTGTCAGCAAGTTCTCGATTGCTGCTCACTCTGATGGTCTGTGGACCATGGAGTGTGAGAACGAAGCAGGAACAGCAGCCAGGTTCTGGGGCTGGAAGTCTCAGACACACAAGCCAGGCAGCCCCTGCTCCCAGCCAGAGAGGTGGGGAACGGATGGGAACGGCACCCTGCTGACCTCTCGGCTTCCTGTTCCCAGAATCCTGCCAAGGCAGGTCGCTGACCTCTCTGGCAACCACTGCCAGCAGAGGGGAGGACCACATATGGAGTGGGAGTCTACTCCACCTCCTTCCTGTTCCCACAGCCCCCCTAGCTAATGGAGTACTGCTCCTAGAGCTCAGGGGAGGTGTAAGATCAAGACATGGAAATAGGGTGTCATGTAGCGCAGGCTGGTGGTGCAGGCTGTAACCAAAAATTGCCCTTGACCCCCTGAGCCTCCTGAAGCAGGAGCACTAGAATTCCAGGTATGTGCCACCATGCCTGGACCTCAGGCTGTGGGTGATACCAGTGATTCAGGGCAGGTCCCACCGCATTGTGCTAGAGCCCAGGGATGGTAGGGTTAATGCCCCCAGGAGAAGCCCACCATACCCTAATGCCTCAATCCGGCCACATACTCATGGTGTGGGCAGCCTCTCTACAACAAGGCTGGTCCCTGTGGCTATCAGCCAGGTCATAGGAACCTGAGGGACCCACTCACCGGGCCTTTGTGCATCAGGGCCATCTCAGTGGGCTGGTACACGCTGGTCAGCAGCTGCCCATTGTAGCCACTGTAAGGTGACACCGGTCTCTTTGCTGTAGGGAAAAACAAGCTCAAATTTGAAGTTTTCAGGATTCTTGCCTCCTGTCCATATCCCCCTCCCCCACCCCAAGCAACCTTCTTTGTCATAGGCAAATGGGGCTCTGGGCCCCCTCACACCTGGGAATGGTAACCTATGAGTGAGTCAGTGGACCTGGTGCCCCCTGCCTATTATCTGGTATGCTTTTGTTTAGACTTACAGGAAAGTACTGTGTGGCTTCCTGCTTGTGGGACACACACACACACACACACACACACACACACACAGCCCTCCCCCTCCCTTATAGCTCAGAAAAACTAGATGTCAGCAACCCTCACATCCCTATCCACCCTCAGGGCCAGAGGCCAAGAGGGGCACACGGGCCTTGGGCTGCCTTCCAAGATGGCCAGCCTCCAGCCCCCACCTCTACCACCATAGAGCCACTGCCAGGCACAAGGGGAATACAGCTGAAACCCCATAGCTTTTTGTATTCATGTCCTCACAGGGCATAGGTGGCTATGGTGTCACTGTATAGCCAGCCACACAAGGCCCAGCCAGGGAGCCTTGGCACTCCAGCTATCCTGGGCCCCCTGGCAAGCACCCAGACAGATTTGTAACACTCTGCACCTTCTGGTGTGGGTTTCCCATGCTGGGCGCCGCTGGGGTATTGGAGGAGAGCTGCAAACCAGCGGAGGGGCCAGGTCTGTAGAATTCAGCTGTCTCCTGCAAGGCCTATGCAAGACTCCTAAGTGCTGGGCTCATGCTATTGATTTTTCCATTGTGGGGGAAAATGAAGTAAATAAAATACTTACGAGCCTAGAAGTAACTCTATGAGAAGAAAAAGACCCAAGAACTCGCCGGCCAGCTGACAGAGGGAGGAGCAGGGGTTGGGGCAGGGTTTGCTGTACCTCCCAGCACCTGCCCTGGTCCTCTAGCTTTCTGGCTTCCTCAATGAAGCCCTAATGCCTGTGTGCCAGAAGCCACCCCACTGTGGGGACAGCTGTCACCTCCATGGAGTAGATCACAGACTGTGTATGTGTCACCGCCTTCCACAATGCAGGAAGTATGAGGACCACACAGTGTGCACAGAAGATCCTAGGATTTCTGACTCTAGCATGCCCATTGCCTCTTAACTGAATTCCTGTCAGAAATCCCAGAGCTAGCCTGTGATAACCAGGCTTCTAAAGCCCCCATGCATCTTCAGCAACATAAGCAGCTGGGGTCCTGCAGAGCTCTGGTCATGCCTGAGAGGCCTGCAGCTTGTGAGCCACAAGCCCCTTAGCACACAGAGCCCAGCACACAGCAGGTTCCCGATCCTTCCAAGTTAAGCAATATGCTGCTGAGGTCAATATGGGCCATGGTGAGAGTCGTTTGTGGGTCTCAGGCCTGCCACACAAGAACTCTCCCACTGCCTGCATGCTCCATCCCCCGAAAGCAGGGGTTTGAAAGCAGAAAACTACAGATATTTTTCTCAAGAGAAAGGCACTTGGGAGGCAGAGGCACACAGATCCCTATGAGTTCTGGTCAAGAGACAGTTCCAGGCCAGCCAAAGCTATACAGATAAAGCCTGTTTCAAAAACCAAAACAAAAGACAAACACACACACACACACACACACACACACACACACACACACACACACAAAAAAAAAAAAACCAAACAAAAGACACCCAAAAGCTGGAAATGCTGGTAGATACCTATAATCCCAGCAACTGGAAGAAGGATGGATCAGTTCTAAGACTCAGCCTCAGTACATAGTGAGTTCAAGACCAGCCCAGGCTACGTGAGATCCTGTCTATTCTTACACATAGACACACCTCGACACACAGACACCCCCCTACACACAGATATATACACAACATCTTGCCGCACCTGAGGCTGGTTCGTCCATAGAAAATGCCTTGTTCTCTACAAACATGCTCTGACCAGTCTGCTCCTTCAGGATGGTCTCATAGCCCACCCCTCGGGTTGGGTACATGTCCCCCTGGTAGCTCTGTTCTGGGCTGGGTTTGGTCACCTGGGAGACCTCAGGGATGACATAGAAGAGGACAAAGGTCCAGGCATTGGCAGCAAGGGCGATGGCCAGCGTAGGGTCATCCCAGGTGGGGCTATGGCGCTGCTCGTTGCCATAGATGTACATGACAATCCACACCACCCAGATAGCGATAGAGATGACTGTGGTGAGCAGTACAAAGACCCCGTGCTTCCGCCAGCGCTTGAAGCGGCCACACAAGGTGGGCCAGGCTCCCAGGAAGGCCCCCAGCAGCAGCAGCATTACGTAGATGAGGGCCATGACAAAGTCCATGTTGGCGATGGCACACGGAGAGGTCACGGTCCAGTTGGCACTGCCATTGCCCTGGGGGCTGACCTGGCCACCTCCCCGTACCAGGGTGATGATCAGCCACTCGGTGTTAATGATGACCTCCACAAGGGTGAGCAGCAGAGCCACGGTGAAGATCACCCAGCCTCGGGGCCCATGGTTCCTCCGGGCTAGGAAGTTGAGGGAAAGGATGTGGGCTACCAGGCAGGAGAAGCAGATGGCAAACAGGACCCCAAAGAGGAAGCGTCGAGAGGCACAGGTGGAGAGGTCCGGCTTCACCACGAAGGCAAACACAAGGCAGAAGAGACCCAGGGTGCCCAGCAGGAAGAACACTTGGGTCCCTAGGAGACTCCGCTTCTTAGTGTCCTGCACAAACGGAAGGCTAGCCACAAGGATGATGGTTAGCACAAATGTAGTGATGATGCCCGCTCCAGCCACTGCCTCCAAGACAATGCCCCAGGCCCCCGAGCGGTCACAAAGGTTGTAGTAGAGGGGATCCAGATCTGGGCTGCAACCAGGTGGGGCATGATTCTGGGCCAAGGCTCCTGGGAAGAAGAGAGGCAGTCCTAGGCACATGAGCAGGGTTTTGTGGGTGGCCATCCTGGCTCCCGGGCCAGGCTTCAGCTGGGTCCCTAGAGACAGGGAGAACAGACAAAATCAGTCCTCCAAGGTTAGACATCAGCGAGCACGGTAGTCCCCTTTCTCCCCCGCCCCCCATCCTGAAAAAGACCTGACCAGGGGACATGTTCTTCTAGGCTTCGGAATCCTTATTTTACGTATCGTTAGTTTTAAAAATTGTGTTTTACATGTATGGGTGTCCTGGTTGCAAGAACATCTGTGCATCCATGTGTACCTGGTACCTGTGTAGGTCAGAAGATGGTGTCGGATCCCTGAAACTGGAGCTACAGTTGGTTGTGAGCCATTATGTAGGTGCTAACAATTGAATGTACATCCTCTAGTAGAGTAACAAATGTTCTTAACCACTGAGCCATCTGTCCAGCTCTTCAGAATACTTAACCTAAAAGTCATGAAGGTTTATCTGAGTGGAGAGATGAGACCCATCAGTCATCCCTATTCCTTTTTGTTTTGTTTTTTTTGTTGTTGTTGTTGGTTTTAAGTGGGTTTTTTTTGTTTTGTTTTGTTTGTTTGTTTTTGGAAACAAAGTTTCTCTGTACAACCACAGCCCTGGCTGTTTCAGAACTCACTTTTTAGGCCAGGCTGACCTGGAAATCACAGAGATCCTCCTGCCTCTGCCTCCCAAGGGCTGGGATTAAAGGTATGAGTCATCATACCCAGCTTCGATCACTATTCCTAACCATGGGAAAGGGGAAACTTCTTAACTGCTAGGGGGATGGCTCAGTGGTTAAGAACACTGGCTGCTCTTCCAGAGGTCCCAAGTTTGATTCCCAGCATCTGCAGGATGGGTCACAGGAGTCTGTGATGTCCAGTGCCACAGGTCTGACTCTAATCTCCTCAAGCACTGTATCCACATGGTGCCTGTATGTCCACACAGGCACAACCCATATAAACATACAATCAAAATAGACCTTGAAACCGAACAATGAACTTTCAGGGCCCTCCTTAACCCATCAAAACCTGGGTTTAAATAGTCTCTGAGCTTTTGTAGCTAGAAGCCAGACACACCATCACTAAGCAGTGTCCTTTTTGCCTTGGGACTTCCAGGGCCCAGGTCAGATATGGTGCCCATTAACTAAGTCGTGGAAGTGCCTAAGTTTACGGTAATGGTTACTCTTGGTTGTCAGCTTGATGACATCTGGCATTAACTAATATCCTCTTCCTCCTCTTCCTCTTCCTCTTCCTCTGCCTCTTCCTCCTCCTCCTCCTCCTCCTCTTCTTCTTCTTCTTCTTCTTCAATTTTATTTATTCACTCTACATGCTAATCACTGCCCAACTCCTTGACAGCCCCTCCCCATCCCCTCTCTCTTTCTCCTCTGAGAGAGTGAAGGCCACCCAAACCCGGGTATCCCTCCACCCTGGCACATCGAGTAGAAATTTTTCCTAATTAAATCATTTCAAGTGGGAAGACCTACTTCTAATCGGAACCTTTGAAGTGGGAAGTTCCACCTTTAATCTGGGCCACACTTTCTACGGGAAGCCTACATAAAGGACAAGGAAGAAGAAGAAAGCTCTTTCTCTTTGCCTGCTTGCCCTCACTCACACTGGTGAGTCCATTAAAGCCTACTTCTCGAAGACCTGCCCAGACATCCAGACTAGAGGACTGAACTACTCCTGGATCCTTGGACCTTCTGTTGGTAGACAGCCATTGTTGGACTAGCTGGACCACAGCCTGTAAGCCATATATATGTTCATTCTGTAAGTCCTGTTCTCTAGAGAACCCTGACTCACACAGCCACATAGCCACGCGTTCCTCCATTCAACCCAAGTACTTAACAAGCACCTATAGCAGGAATAACCTACAGCTAGGAAAAAAAATAGTTGAGGATTAGTTTCTCAGCTGTTCTGGCTTGCCTTCTGCTGCTTTGAAAAACAGGATGACCAAAAGCAACCCGAGGAGGAAGGGTTTACTTGGCTTGCAGACCACAGTCCATCAAAGGAACCCAAGGCAGGAGCCTGGAGACCGGAAATGAAGCCGACGCTCCGGAGGCTGCTGCTTCCTGGCTTGCTTTCCTTGGTTTACACGCCCCCTTTTTTTTTTACTTGTTTGTTTGTTTGTTTGTTTGTTCATAGGACAGAGTCTTGCTATGTAGCCCAGGCAGGCCAGAACTCACTACATAGCCCAGGCTGACTCGGACTCAGTCTCCCGAGAGCAAGGATCAGAGGCACAGGATGGCAAGACTGGCTTTGGTTTTCACTTTTACTCCTAACTCTCCTCTTCAGCCTCTGGAGTTCATGGTCCACCTCAATACGAGGATGACATAAGCAGATTCAGGCTGTAGAGATGGCTCAGAGGTCTGAGGTTAATAATACCTGCTGCTCATCTGGAGTACCCAGCTGGGTTCCCAGCACCTACGTGGGGCTCACATCCATCTGCAGCTCCACTCTAAGGAATCTGACCTCTTTTCCTGGCCTCTGCCAGCCTAGGTATGCAGATGGGCACAGACATACATACAGGCATAACACTCACACACAAAATAAAAGTACCAAAAGATACCCAAAAAAGCCGAGCAGTGGTGGTGCATGCCTTTAATCCCAGCACTTGGAAGGCAGAGGCAGGTGGATTTCTGAGTTCAAGGCCAGCCTGGTCTACAGAGTGAGTTCCAGGACATCCAGCACTATACGGAGAAACCCTGTCTCGAAAACCCAAAAAGTAAGTCTCTTTAAAAAGAACGAGAAAAAGAAAGGGGAGAGGGGGCAAGAACCAAGTGTAGCAGTACACACCTTTAATCCCAGAGGCAGAGACAAGAGGATCTCTGTGAGTTTGAGGCCAGATGGTCTACAGAGTGGCTTTGGGCCAGCCAAGAGTACACAGAGAAACCATCTCAGAAAAAAAACAAAAACAAAAAGCCAAACTAATTGATTAACTATAACAGCAACAGCAAAAGCACACACACGTGTGCACACACATCAAAAGCTGGGGAAAGACAAGACCCCAAAGAGATTAGCCTCTAATGGAAGATCTTAAGACACTGGCGTGAAAAGGAGGAAATGGCCTATTTTATTAACACCAGAAAAGTAACAGATCACCCCACTTGGTCACCATAGCCATACTGAATGCTGCAGATTTGTGCCAAAGGAGAAAACCAAAGCCAGCTGCCCTGAACAGCTTTCCTCTGTGAGATGAAGGGTGTCACCCGTGAAGAGAAATTCAAATCAAACCTGGGGGACTAGGGAGAAAGAAACTCAGTGGTGGAAAACTTCCTTACCAAGTGTACAACGTTCTAGGTTCCGACCTTAGCATTGCTTTGTGCCCCACCCCCAAAAGAGACACACTTCACAAATTTTCCATTCAGAGCTTTACATTTACTTGGAAATGTAATGGTTTGGATGAGAATGGCACTTATATTTGAATGCTTGTTCCCTCTAGGAACTGAAAGGGATTAGGAAGTGTGGCCTGGCTGAAGGAGGTGTGTCACTGAGGGTGAGGTTGAAATTTTCAGAAGCACAGGCCATCCCCAGTCAGATCTCTGTGCCTCCTCCTGGAAGATAAGGTTGTGAGCTCTCAGCTACTGCTCCAGCACCATGCCTGCCTGCCTGCCTGCCTGCTTCCATGTTCTCCACCAGGATCATGGGACTCCCACTCTCTGAAACTATAAGCAAACTCCAATAAACTCTTTCCTCTATAATGTTGTGTTGGCTGTGGAAAGACAGAGATCTAACACAGAATGTTTAAAGGCTCTAAAAAGAAACTGTTATAAAGTCCCAAACTCTGTAAGCCATCTTATGTGTTCAAGAAACTAGTTGTAGCTAGGCAGGCATGGTGGCTCACACCTTTAGTCCCAGCACTTGAGAGAAGAGTGGGTTTCTAAGTTTGGCCTCATCTATCTATATAGTTAGCTCCAGGCCAGCCAGGGATACATGGAAAAGAAAAAGAGGGAAAAATAAATAAATAAAAGGAGTACCTATCCTGCCTAAGCAGGAGGAAGGTCCCTGAAGCTGACAACCAAGCTTTCCTGGATGACAGCATCCACTAGTGGCCAGCAAAGGCACGGCACTATCTATGTTACTAAATGCTTTCGCCTCCAATGCCTATTTATGCCTATTTATTTATTAATTAAACTTGAGGCAGGTTTTGCTACTTATCCCTGGCTGGCCTCAAAGTTGTGACAATCCTCCTGCCTCAACCATCTTAAGTACTAGGGATATAGGTTCCGGCCACTATTCCTGGCTAATTTCATGTACACAAAATGCCAAGTTCTATTTGATAGAAAATTTCCAACCATAACTGACCAATGAAAAGTCACACTATCAGAGGAAATGGCACACGCCTGAACGCTGTTGTGAGAATTTATCTAGGTTAACTGAAGTGAAGACGCACCTAAAATGTGGGTGGCGCCATTTCCTTGGCTGGGGTTTCCAAGGAGAAAGAGTAAGAGAGTGAGCCAAGTACCAGCATTCACGACTCTGTGCTATTTGACTGCAGATACAATGTAACCAACTCCCTCAAGCTCCTGCCCCCTTCAGCCCAAACAAATCTTTCCTTGGGTGGGCTTCTTGTTGGTTATTTTGTCACAACCAGAAAAGTAACACACAAATTTAAATAAAATTAACATAATAAAGATGCTCTTTTTTTCCCCCCATATTTTCTTCCCATGCCCCTCTTTTGCTTTTTACTAAAAAATTGTGTACGAGTGTTTTGTCTGTAAATATACCCATGCAGTTCCAAAAGATAGGCAAGAAGAGGCTGTCAGAGCCTCTGGAATTCAACGTATAGGTGATTGTGAGCAGCCGTGTTGGCGCTGGGAATTGAATGGGTCCTCTGGAAAAGTAACCAGTCCTCTTAGCCACTGAACCATCCCATCATAATAACGTCTTTCTTCTTTATCTTCATATATATGTGTGTATATATATATATATATATATATATGTTTAGAATCTCAAGTGATAGTCTGGAATAGCTGCAAATGTGTGTCAATTCCTCTGCCTCAACTCCAGAGTGCTAGGATTACAGCACTTTAAGCCATCCCAGCTTTTGCCCCTTGAAAAAACTTTCAGAGCCTAGCATGGTAGTATACACCTGTAATCCCAGCACTTGGGAGGTGGAGGCAGGAGGATCAGGAGTCCAAATCTTTGGCCACATAATTAGACATCAGTCTGAGCCACAAGAAATTCTGTCTCAAAAAGGAGGGTTGGGGACTGGAGAGTTGGCTCAGTGGTTAAGAGCACTGACTGCTCTTTCAAAGGTCCTGAGTTCAATTCCCAGCAACCACATGGTGGCTCACAACCATCTGTAATGAGATCTGACACCCTTTTCTGGTGTGTCTGAAGACAGCTACAGTATATTTACATATAATAATAAATACACCTAAAAAAAAAAAAAAAAAAAAAAAGAGCATGTTCTGTTCTTTTGGAGGACCTAGGTTGGGTTTCCAGCACCCACATAGCAGCTCACAATCACCCATAACTCTAGTTCCTGGAGTCTAACGCCCCCTTCTGGCCTCCACAGTTCTTACATGGTGCGTATAAACTCCCACAGACACATACATAAAAATAAGTAAAATAAAAATTCATGTAGCCTAAGCTATGTATTTCCTAGCTTTTCCTCAGCTACCATCTACCTTTAACTCCTAAAATTATATGCAAACTTAAATAAGTATATACTTGTTTTCCTAAAAATAAATACCATTTTTTAAAGCTAGTTGCTCTCCATTTCTAATGCAAAAGTTCTCTTCCCCTGCATCGCGACTGTATATTGGCAAATCAATAAGTGTCACTGGCATTTACAAGTCCTGAGAAGAGAGTGACCTTGGGAGTTAATAGAGAAGGAGCCATTCCCAGCCAGCCAAGAATAAGTCACAGGTAACAAGATCAAGGGTCCCAACTAGCCGGTGTTTCAGTAAACAGACAACAGCTAGAATGTGAGGTGCACCTACAAATTTAGAGTGGAACCCTGAGGCCAGCCAAGAAGCATCAGCCCTTGTGAGGATTTATCACCCCACCTCCCTGGGCCAGTAGATTAGGGACATAACACTGGCAGTACAGTGTTTGCCTAGCCTATGTGAGGGGTCAATCCAACACTGGGAGATGGGCAGGGATACTGAATAGGTAATTACTCTGAGTCTGCCATTATTGACTACATATCTCAGGCCCAATTGCTTTTAGGGGTTCTGGAAAACACAAAAATGGTCAAATAAAGTTGCTGGCCTGATACCAGCTAAGATTGGTAGATATGTAAAAAATGATACAAATAAACACGCTATTTATGATAAGAATTCCAGGAAGACAGAGAATAAAGGAGCAAGAGGACAAGAAGAAGAAAAGACCTAGTCTAAAGCATTTTATTGGGAATTAGGGATGTGACTTGTATACTTAGCATGCATGAGGCCTTCAACACCTCAAAAAAGGGAGACCTATGTCAGTGAGAAAGCGCCTGTTGCGTAAGCATAAGGACCTGAGTTTGCATCTCCACCATCATGTAAAGTATGCACGTGTAATCCCAGCTCTGGGGAGACAGGAGGATCGCTGGAGCTTGTCAGCCAGCCCGTCTAGTTGCATGGTAAGCTTCAGCTTCAGTGAGAGACCCTGTTTCAAAAAATAAGGTGGAGGGCTGGAGAGATGGTTGAGTGGTTAAGAGCACTGATTGTTCTTCCAGGGGTCCTGAGTTCAAATCCCAGCAACCACCCGGTGGCTCACAACCATCTGTAATGGGATCCGATGCCTTCTTCTGGTGTGTCTGAAGGCAGTTACAGTGTACTCATAAACAAAATCACTCCCCCACCCCCAAAAAAAGGTGGACCCACTCAGGAAACATTCTAAGGCATGGTGAAAAGAATGTCAAGAGCCAGGGAATGGGAGGCATGCTGAGAAATGCTGACTTCCAGACATGAGATGGCCAATGTATCCAGGAACTCACTGTAGCCATTATTACCAGTACAAGATCAAGCCAGCAAGATCAGTCAATGTTCCAACAGGTTTAGTAGATTATTAACAAGGGAAAAAAAGGAAGAACAGGAAGTAGGGAGAGGAATGTGCTAGAGGCATCTGCAGGAGATGCACTGCTTACATGCACGAAATGGTCAAATAATAATAATTATATATATAATATACATACTTCAAGACAGGATCTCCCTATGTAGCCCTGGCTGTCCTGAAACTCACTCTGTAGATCAAACTGGCCTCTACCTTACAGAGATCCCTCTCTACCTTCTGAGTGCTGGTATTAAAGGCGTTCATGACTACTATGCCTGTTTAAAGACAATCTATTAAAAATTCAAATAATGGGCAGGCTATATTGGCTCAGTGGTAAAGGTGCCTGTCGCCTAGCCTGACCACCTTTGTTTAATTCGCAGGACCCAGAACTGATTCCTGTAAGTTGTCCCCTGGCCTCTGTGTGTGCCTGCACACACATAAAAACTAAAAAGTAAGCCAATACATAAACGAAATAATAATAAAATAAGGTGGAGATCGATACAGGAAAACTCCTGATACAAGCTGAATACAGCATGTAAAGCATTTTACCTGGTGTTTAGCAAAAACGCACCAAGAACGCTACTGCTGAGGGTCCTGGAGAGATGGCTCAGTGGTTAAGACCACTGGTTATGAGCTTCCAAAGGACATAAGTTTGATTCCCAGCACCCACACGGCAGCTCATAACCATCTGTAAACATACCATACTCTGCTGGTCTCCCTGGGAACCAGGCCCACACATTGGGCACGATATACATGTGTGCAAAACACCCATGCACATGAAATTAATATTTTTTAAAAGAATTCTAATAGAGATAAATTAATAAAAAAATAAATTGCGCTAAAAAAATGATAATAAATGTCAATACCCCGAGTCTGGGCCCCAAATTCGGAGAGAGAGAAAGAAAACCGTGTGAGCAGAGGTGAGTGTGTGAGCGGAGGTGAGTGTGTGAGTGGTGGTGGGCAGGAGTGAGGGCCTTGTTCGAGGAAATGAGAAGCCAATGCAAGCCACACTGAACCTGAGAGCAGCATCGACAGGTCCGCACTTTCAGAGATGTGTCTGGCACTAAAGCGCAAAGCAGTCTATTTACTGAAGCCAGTGTCCATCCAGTTTAAGGAACAAGGCCAAAGGGAACACCACAGTGGCCAGACCTGAGAGATTCTTGCCACCGCCACCCCCTGCAGCCCCCTCCCCCTCAACACACACACAAACACACTAGGGAGATACAGGAGGAAAGGCTGTCACAGACCACGCTACAGGTTTATACCTGATAATAGCCAGGTCATCCCAAGGCTGGGGATGTAGGTCACTGTGGGCACGTCCAAGTACAAGGTTCTGGCTTCCTTCCCCAGGCAAGAGGGAGAAGGTGAAGTCCCCGGCATCCCACAGACACTTGGGCAGGGAACAGGGAATGGTTCAATCCTGTCCTACTTCCTCTTACCTTTGCTACAGGAGGAGCAGCTTCCGCCTTGACCTGTTCCTCACATCTCACCTCGGTCACCAAACCACCAGCATGGAAAACTGAGCTGCCTTGAGATGTAGCATCTCTGCCCTAAAGGGTCTCATTTGTCTGCTTCCACAGAAAACAGAGAGTGTGTGTATGGGAAGTGGGGGGAGGGGCGGAAACAGTCAAGACGAAAAATTACGCTGGGCTGTACTCTCTCCCCTGAGTAGGACAGAGGTCCCTGAGGTGAACAAGACAGTGGATGTCTTTAAACCTAGGAAGCAGAGACAGGCAGATCTCTGAGTCTGAGGCCAGCCCTGTCTACATAGTGTGTTCCAGGACCATCAGAGCTACACAGCAAGACCCTGTCTTCAAAAACACTAGTACCACCACCACCACCACAACAACAACAACAATAATAATAACAACAACAGACAGTTGGAGAGAAGAGAGCACAGAAGAGCTCAGACCAATCCTTCAATCCAGGCGTACAGATTCAGCCAGATTCATTTTGATTTTTTATGTGTATGAGTATTTTGCCTGTACGTCTATATGTGTACCACATGTGTGTCTGGTGCTCAAGGAGGTCAGAAATGGGCATCGGTAGTACAGGAGTTATAAACAGTGATCAGCTACCACACGGGCCCTGAGAACTGAACTTCCGTCCTCCACAAGACAGCTGCTCTTAACTGCTGAGTCCTTTCTTTAGCCACCTGCTATCTTTAAACATGGTGGCTAAAAGGTAGATGGGGGAGACCAGCTCTGCCTAAACAGCTCTCAGTACCGCCCCCTGCTGTGGATTGTCTTCCACACACAAACACACCCTACATCTAGAATGAACCTCTTGAGACCTGAACTTTTGGTTGTTGTGACCCGCCTCCCCGACGTGGTCTAAGTCTTGAGGGCTTGTGAAGAGACTTGGTATGGTCTGTAACATCTGCTACTCTTCAAACACAGGGCATGGTACCCACCTCTGCCAGGCGTGAGACAGGGCCTCCTGCCCTAGAAGCCTAAACAGCCCACAGCCACGGCTCTCCTTCAGATTGCGTACTGGACAAAGGGGCTTTTAAACGTCACCTCCCTAGAATCAGTCCTTCAACTATTTTTAATCACCTCAGAAATTAGCTTTCCCTCAGGGTCAAGCTGACCCAGCCCCCAACTCTGGTCAGTGCAATCACGTTCCCAAATCCCCTCCCTCCTTCTTCCTGTCTTCAGGGGGAGCAGAGAAGCCTGCGCAAGGCTGGTGGGCTGACACTACCAGCCCTGGCCGGTTTTAAGTAGTTACAGGTTAGGGAAAGCCGACTTTCCTCTCCCTTCTCACCTTTTGGAAAGAAGAACAACCCCTTCATCTCTGATCCAACACACACACACACACACACACACACACACACATCACAGAAGGAAAAGGCCATCTAGTAGGATACGGCTACAAAGTTTTTGACTCAAGCCAAAGACATGGCCACCTAGGGCCCATTCGACGCAGGAATGGCTCAGCCAGGGACACCACAGAGTATCCTTCTCCCTCCCTGGCTGCATCCCCTCAGCAGCTGACCTGGAAAGCTGGGTGGACACTTGGCCAGCCTTCTTCCATCCTCTTATCCACCACTTCCTCCTTTTTCTCAGTCTCGGGACAGGTCAGTCCTATTGTCTCAGCCCTCTGGCCCCCTGAGCAGTGGGCTGGTCAACGAAGAACCCAGTAAGAACGGACCTACAGAGATGCTAATGCATGGAAGGAGCCACAGCCCGTTTACTGTCCTTCCTTTCACTGGACCAAAATACCGCAGCACTCGGAGTCTTAGATCTTCTAAGCAGTCCAGGGTCTGCTCTCGGCCTTGGAATGTGCCCCACCCCCATCGCCAACAGCACTCCCTCCCAGCCACAGAACAGACATTGTTGGGGGGATGGGGTTCTCCAGGAGCACAAAGCCACGCTTCTACATATTCTCGTGTCTGTGCTACAGGATCAAGATCGTGAAGTCTTAAGTGATTTAGAACTTTGTAAGTGTAAACGTGTGGGTGTGAGGTGGAAACGGAAAGCGTTCTGGAAAAACCAGGGGTAAGAGGTGGGATCCAGAACCTAGGCCTCCACAGGAGAGGCGCCATAAGCCTCCGAAATTCCAAACTTCCCGCGGAGAGATCCTGAGCCCTCAGCTCTCTATTCCAACTGGACTGAGTCTACGCTCTCACGCCCCCGAAAGTCTGAACCAAAGAGCGAAGGGCCAGGCTCTCCGCTCCTAATCCCTCTGGCCACAGAAACCTGCCCTCCCCACGCACTGCAGCGAAATAAGGAAAGAAAGCCAACCTCCAGTCGCGGGCGACCGTGGCCTCCCACGACTGAGTGGATAGAGGGCCAGCTCTCAGACACTCAGATCCCTTGCCGTACACCTCCGGCCGCGGAACCTGGCTTCCCAGAGCCATGAAGTCCCCAGCTGGCCTCTGGTTTAGAAACTTTCTGCGAACTTGCAGAGTGGGTGCATCGTCGCCCGCCCCTTGGGTTTCCACCGGAGGCCTCGGCCCTCACCCTCTCCCAGCCAGCTGGACCCAGCCCTTCCTGCTGGCCGATGGCGAGGGCGGAGCGCCCGCCGAGGCAGCAGCCCTTACCTGGGACGCGCAGCCAGCCCGCTCTGGCGCCGCGCTCAGAGCCAACTCCGGCCCCAGGCAGGGCGCCGGCGGGCGTAGGAGGGACTCCAAGCAGGGCGCAGGGCCAGAGCCCGTTCCGGAGGGGGTGACCAGGCCGGAGCAGAGGTGCGGGGGCCTGCCTCCCACGGACCCCCAAATGAGCTGGGCGCGCTCAGCGGCTCGCTCTCCCACCCGCCTCCCCAGGCACAGCGCTCCCCTCTGTCGGCCAGGGTGGGCCGGGCTGCATCACCGTGACATCACCTCCATTCTGGGCGCTCCTCCGGGGCCAGCAGCGCTCCAGGTACTAGCAATCCTAATCCCCAGTAACAAAGTGCGCCCGGCCCTGCCCCCTCCGACTCACCTCCAGGCTCGGCGGACGCGCACTTTCGGATTGGGAAGGGCGATCGGAGTTTCTGGCCAAACTGACCAGTGAGTTGTTGCTGTTTACTGCCACGCCCCCGCACGCGGGCGCGCGCGCACTTGCGCGTACTCACTTTCTGGACTCGCCTTTCTCTCCCGAAAGCGGTTCGGGGATGCAGTCCAGAACACCCCTAGGCTGCATCTCCCAGCGTTCGCACGCACCCACAGACGCACGGTGGCCACCTTGGCGCGTCTCCCCGTGACAGACACCCAACCTTTGTCACTTTCGTCCTGGCTTTCCCATGAGACACATGCCTGGCACAGTTCACTGCTCCTGGCTGGAGCGAGGAACACACTAAGACACAAAGTCCGTCTTTGTCACGGCTTCCATGCCCTCTCCCCTCGCGAGCTTGAACACGTGGACACAGCACACACTGAGCGCCGGCCTTTTTCGTGCGTGATCCTTCCCTGAGAGCCCAATCTCCAAGATCGTGAGGGAATGCCACGGCGCACGCCCCTAACTCTGTGGACTGAGTCCAGAACCCCTGCGGACTGTTGGCCTGTGGCTTTGTCGGCCTGACTACCCCACACCCGAGTTTCTTACATCGCGGGTTCCCCTCCCCGCGTCCCGGTTCCCTGTGGTGACCCGTCCTAATTAGCCTTCTCAGTTTTGTTCCCCGAGGTAGTGTTTAAAAGGATCCCTGTGGTCTGTGCGCTCCTGGCCACGTTGTTGCTGACTCCGAGTCCGGCCTCTCCCGAAGCTGGGAGACCTTTCCACGAATTCAGATTCCCCTGAACCACACCCCGACTCCCTGCCCGGGTGGATCCACCCTTTCTCCTCCGGCCCCAGGAATCTGCTGAAAAGAAACCACAGAAATAGGGAAGCGAATCCCAGCTGAGGCCTCTCTGACCCAGTAAACAAGAGATTTTTTTTTCCGGCCACTTTCTCTGGGGACCTGGGATCCCGCGGGAGTGGACTGCGGCTGTCTTTAGAGCACTGAGTGGGTCTGGTTGCATTGCGCTGTATCCCCGGAGGGGACAAGTCGCAAGAGCGAGGAAGAGGTTGTTGGGCCTGACAGGGGCCCTGGGGACTCTGGGGGAGGGCAGGGAGTCGGGTCTCAGGGTGCGGGTTCTCGTGACGCCGAGTTGCCTGAGGGATCGCCAGGAGCGCGGTCGGAGCCAGCCGGTGGCAGGGCAGGCGGCAGGGCGTGTTTGCTCAATCCTGGGCGCCCGCAAGGGGGAGGGGAGCCAGCTGGTCACAGGCGAGGGGATAGCCAGGTGGAGGAGGGCAGGGAGCTAGTGACCTGTACCTCCCCGACTGGCTGTGTGTTTGCGTACGTCCATCTACGACAACCTGGAGCCTAAACTCAATGAATCACCCGGAGTTGCTGGAGCGATAAACCTTAGGCCGGTTCCTCCCCTAGCATGCCGCTCTGCTCTTTTCTGACTCTAAGAGGAATGTTTCCTTAAGGGGCGAGAACCCTGTGGAGCCCATACCTTCTAGAACCCTGAATCCTTTCCTGTGCCTTGCAGTTTCTGTCAGGCCTGGGGAATGTGGCAGAGCTCGAACTATTTCAGTGGGTGACTGCTGCGGGGTACCCTTTCCCATTCCTAAGTCCACCTCCCAACCCGAGGTTAGGGATCCAACGCTCAGGTGTCAAGGCTTGAGTGGAGCAGGCAGTTAGTGCCCACGCTAGCTAGAAAGGCAAACAGACTGGTTAGACCTACGTGAGCGGAGTAAGTCTCCTGGCCTCTGCCTGCTTTTCATTAACTAGGCGGCTGGTGCCTAACTCTGCTGAGGGCTTTTTGCCATCTGTGAAAAGCCAGCTTGTGGGGGGGGGGGGGGGGGGGGGGAGGCAAACCATCGCACTTTTCTGTCTTCTCTTATCCCCACAGTCCCCAAACTATGACTGGGTTGCCCTGCTTTGTGGCTCACACCTGTAGCTCCTAACCCTTGGGAGGAAGAGGCAGGAGGATAGGGAACTCAAGGTCATCCCAAGACCACCCTGGACTACAGAAGATTCGGTCTCAAAAACAAAAGCATCACTCTTAGCCCCTGCTTCCCACCAGGCAGGGCTGCCTGGTCACCCATTGAGAGTCATTTAAAAGGGACAGCCCCACAGGGGCTGAGCCCTGCCCTCAGCTATCCTCCAGAGGCAGCTGGCAGTGGAAAGGAGGCCAGTGCCTGAGCACTCTTTGCTCTTCCCTGTCCTCTCAGGCCCCCTCTGTAACAAAATCTGCCTTCAGAGGACAAAACAAGTCCCTCCAGGCAGATGGTTCCCACCTCTGCTTCTCCGAGATCGCTGCTGTGTTCTGCTTGGGTCTTGGAAGGGGAAGTTGGGACCTGGGAGAAAGTTCTGTGGACCCCTCTCTGACTCCAGCCAGAGGTCATCTATCTATGATCCCGAATGCCTCTCACCCTGCGTGAACCCAACATCTGCTCTATTTGCTCTGGACACTTGAGTTCCTGCTGAAAGGCAGGATGACACCCTCTTCATTTATTGGCCCACCTTTGAGCTGTCAGGGCCCCTCGGTCCTGGAGTTTTAGAAGTGCTACCTGCTAGCTATGTGACAGGCCAAGTCATTTCATCACTCTGACCCCCCTCCCTTTCCTCTTTCGGAAAATGAGAGTGATAACTCTCCCCCCCCCCCCAATACAATGTGTCTAGAATGTTCCCCCACAAGCTTGGCACTTACAGACAGGTCTGAAGCCAGACTCCTCCATGTGATGACCCAGCCCTCTGAGCCGTACATCTCTCCACAAAAAGGCAAGTAATTGTTCTGGAAGCACACTCTTAATGAAACTGCTCCTCCAGCCTTCCTTCAGTCCCATCCCATCACTAGGGAAGGCTTGCTGGCTGTGCCCGGCTGAGCTCTGGCTTGTGCTGATTTTTCTGTCTTCAAGCTTTGTGCCCTCTACCCCTTGTCTCTGTCTGAGCAAAGATTTCTCAAAACTCCACCCAGCCTCCATGTCTCTGCCTCTCAGAAGCCTTCCTCATTTCCTCCAGAGGGACAGTCTTAGGGTTTCTCTGTGTAGTCCTGGCTGTCCTGGAACTCACTCTGTAGACCAGGCTGGCCTCAAACTCAGAAATGCACCTGCTTCTGCCTCCCAAGTGCTCAGCAGAAAGGACTATCTTAAGAGGGTTCAAGAGATGGGTCAGCATTTAAGAGCACTTGTTGCTCTTGCAGAGGACCCAGGTTCAGTTTCAAGCACCCACATAGTGACTCACAACCATCCAGAACTGGCTCTCAGACCTCCTCAGGGGAGGGGCCAGGCATGCCTGTAGTAAGCGTATGTCCAATGCATGCAGGTGAAATGGCTATACACATCAAATACATAAATCTTAGAAATTTCTTTTTCAGGAGAGAACCTTCCTGAGTTGACTTGTTCACACAGAGCCTACCGTACACTCATTTATTGATAATTTATTCTAGTGTGGTTTTATTAACCTTCTTAATCGGTCTTCCTGATTAGACAGTACCTTTATTAAAGATCAGGGATTTTTCTCTTCCTCCCATCTGACACACAGTAGGTGCTTTTAGCAAATGCTTATGAACTGCCCATTCTGGGCAAACCACTACAGACCTTCCCCCTCACACCAGTAACCTTACAAGAAGTGCCTTACCTACCCTGCTCCAGCAGGGTTCTAGCTTCCCGAGAACTAGGCAAGCCGTGTGCATGCTGGAGAGGTTAGCCTGCGCTAACACAGAGAGCAGGGCTCCATCTTAGAAGCCCTGGGTGGAAACCTGGTAACTCATGAAACTACAGGTCATATCTCAAGAAGAAACCCGCAGTTTACTGCAGGCTCAGGGATCCTGGATCACAACGTGTGGAATCTCTGAAGAGAGCCAGGGAAGGCCAGCCCTGACTTAGAGATCAAGGGTCCGGATGGGTTAAAAGCCATCTTTCAAAGTCAGGCATGGCTGGCGTCTTATAATTCCAGTAAGAAAAAGGGGTGGGGGGAGGTCATGCATTCTTCCTTGACTATACTTGGGTTAGAGGCTAGCCTGGGCTACATGAGACCATGTCTTATCCACTGACCCCAAGAAAGAAGGAAAGAGAAAAGAAGCTGTGAGGGGAGGGAGGAAAAGAAAGGTAGGCCGGCCATATCACCCTGCTGAGAGTGAGGCCTGGAGCTCTGTGTGGTAGAATTGGGGGTTGACTGGGAGTCCCACAGCTGCTGGGAAACCATTGGCATTTCACCTCTCCTTGTTTCTGAGCCTGAATGAACCATGACTGCCCCACATGCAGTATAAGGCTGGCTCCTTTTCCCTTGAGCTCATTGGGCTTCCTGCTGAACTGAGACCACTGGCTTATTTTGAGTGTGTTCCTACCATGGCAGCCACTTTACAAAGCTAGGAGGCAGGATCCTAAGAAATTAAAAACCACTCACTCCCCACTGCTGGCTGCCCATAGCTAATCTCTCAGGAATTGTACCCGGAAGCAGGCTTTGGGTTGAGCCCGCTGGAATGTCACCTGACGCTGAACCCTTCCACGAAACCTGTGCCTCCCTCGTCCTGTGACAACCTCCCACTGGCCCCTCCACAGCCCAGTGGTTCAACAGCGGTGACTGAATTCCCGGGGAGGAAGAGCAGGCTTTTCTAAGATGTCCCTATGGGTCTGGCCTCCTCAACAGACCTAGCACATCCTAAAACCAGGCCTCAAATCCAACTCTAGACATTCAAGACAATCGACTCACCCAGCCTTTCCAAAACCAAGACCAAAACGTGTGGCCGTGCTGTGTTCTGCTCCCCACACTTAACTGTCACCCCAATCTGAGAACCTACCAAGGGTGAGCATACTTTGTGGCTGATCCCTAACCCTCTAAACCTACTGCAGGGCTCACAACCTCGCTGTTGTCCAGTCCTGCAGAGCCCCCTCTAGTGAGGGATAGTCACGGACTCTGATCCTAGCTGATAATGGCTCTGAGGGCCACTAAGTCAAAATCCAAATTCCTGTATCTGCACTTTCAGCCCCTCAGGCCTGTGCTCAAGGAAAGCCTGACCCTTCCCCACAGGAAGCCACCGCTCCAGCCAAAGAGGCCTGAATCAGCAGCCTCCCACACTATCCTTCCGGTGGCTCACTCCCACTGCCCCCCCCATTCTCAATCCAGGAGGTCCTCCCCTCCTCTCAGCCTGTCAGGGACCATACCCCCACCGTCACCCCACCTACCCCCTCCCCCTCCTTGAAGCCCTGGGGATTCTTCTTCGAGGAATGCTGGTAACACCAGTGTCCTCCTCCTGGGCATGGCACACGTACCCAGGAATCTTCCATTATTTACAATTTGTTTCTTCGATTGGTTGGTTGTGGATTTTGCTTAGCCTGGCTGGCCCTGCATTCTATAAGTAACCAAGGACAACCTTGAACTCCTGACCCTCCTGCCTTTCTGTTTCCTGAGTTCCCAGGATTACAGGTGTGACCACTACTCCTGCTTTACTCTTTTCAATGTTGATTTTTAAGGCTGTTTTTGAGATGGCCTCCCCAAGTATCTGAACCTCGCCTCTCCCTCCGCCGGACTATATTGTAGTGACATCTCATGCCTAAGTATCTTGCCTCCCCGTTCTCTGACAGCCTCTGCTGGGAATGGATTCTAGATTCCAAAGCTACTCTTCCCAGCAGCCCCTGGCATGGAACGGCGCACATCTAAACGGAGGCATTAGCTACCGGCCGATTGATTGGATTGATTGTCAGGGGCTGTAGGAGGCTGTTAGCCTTCTGTAAAGGGATGACATTGGGGGCAGGGAGCTTGGGGTCCACAAGAACCCAGTAACCAAGATTCTGGCTCCCTGGCTCTGGGGCTGATGAGCTCGGAGAGGAAGCCTGGTTGATAATATAACACCTGTGACAATTTACCTCTATGTCGTATTAAACCATTTCTGTCTTTGACATAAATGAAGCTTACAATCGTGTAAGCTATCCAAATGGCAAATGGATTTCACAAGCCAGGTGTTTTTAAAGGTAGATAACATTCCACAAGGCAGATATTATTGTCTCTATTTTATAGATTGTCATAAACAGACTGATAGAGGCTAAAACCAGCTATGAGTTATAACTATTTGTTTTAGCCTTTGGATTCTGCTCGAACGGTACCCTGCACCCTAACTCCTGCATAGCCTTACCACCTTCTGCCTAAAGTATTGTTGTTCATGTACACATGTCCTCAACCGAGGTGGAGTGTGCCTGGTTCATCTTCGTGCTTACACAGCGAGGCTCCGGTTAACATTTTAAAAGGGAATTTAGTAGATGAAAGATCTGCACCGGCCTAAGGAGGCTAGCTGAGCTATAGAGCACACCTACCGGCAAGCCCACAGGGTGTGCCCAACTGCTCTCTGTTCACCTTCAGAAGCCAGCTACAGCCTGTTCCCATTTTCTGCTAGTGGCCCTCGTTCCCAGTGGTCACTTTGACTCTACATAGCCTGCAGCCATTTGGCAGTTCACCAACCTCTGCAGCCACCACCAACGAGGCTCTTCTCCAGCTAATCCAGCCACCACCACCAGGCTGCACAAAGCAAAGCCTTATTTTATTTACTGTGTTTGTTTGATTGATTTTTTTTTTTAAGACGGAGGTCTCAGGTAACCCAATCTGGCCTTGAGTTGGTTGTATAGCCAAGGATGACCTTGAATTTCTGATCCTCCTGCCTCCACCTCCTGTGAGCTGAGATTACAGGGGGGCCCTCCACCACAGCTGGTTTATTCCGTGCTAGGGATGAACACAGGGCCCCATTCTTTCTGAGCAAGCACTCTGCTGACGGAGGCATACCCACAGCCCCTTATTTTGTTGTTATTGGTGTTGATGGGTTAGGGTTTCACCCTACAGTCCAGACATGCCTCAGATTCGTGACAGTCCTCCTGTCTCAGCCCCTCACCACCAGCTCAGCGAAAACTTTTAAAAGTCCCAGTCTCTGCCCACTCCCCCATCTGGAATCTGAACCCAGCTCAGACTTCTAGTGATGGGGGACAGTCCAGGGACTGTAGGGAGGCCTCCTCTGCCTGCACTCACCAAAGATGGTACTTCCAGCAGGGCAGGGCAGGGCAGGACAAGGCTGGGCAAGGCAGGGAGGGGCCAGCCAGCTGGCTTCAGGGCTGTGTCTAGGGCCAGCTGTTCCCTCTGCTGCTGGGGCTTGACTGTCTCTTTCACCGGAAGCCCCAGTTGCGGTGTGGCTCTGGCTGCCGGGAACCAATGCGCTATTCTGGGAGTGTGATGGAGCTGGGCAGCCGCTGAAACATCAGCTCCATTGGTTTCTAGGCTGATCTCGCTGCTGACGACAAGGCAGAGTTCAGGCATTATACAAGCCCAGAACCACTGATGGCAGGTCTGAGGGTCCTAAAAGCAATTGTGGTCTTGCTAAAATGGGACCTGGCAGGGTAGGGCAGCCTGTGTTCAGCTGTGGGCTCAGCAGATAGCTTTCTTTATGGCTGATGCTCACAGGGCCCATGGTCCTTCCCAACCCCCACCCAACCCCCCAGTTTTACCCTTAGTCCTCATACCCGCCCTTTTTTTTTTTTTTTTTTTTTTTTACAAAATTAACCCATTCATGGGCTTCTGAAGTTCTACAGGTTAAATCCAGTGACCAATTTCCTCCAAGGTTCTTGCTTTTTAAATATTCTTATTTAATTAATTTATTTATTTATTTATTCGAGGGGGTTGATACACAAACACACAGCCTCAGAACTGATTGGGTCATCTGCTTTGAAACAGATGATATGAGCCATTTTTTGACCACCAAGTCCCTGGGAAGCTCCTTGATATCCACACCCCCAAAAGGTGCACACTGGCCTTAAGAAATAGTAGGGTCAAAGCTGTGCATGGTGAAACATGCCATTAATCCCCAGCACTCAGTAGTAAAGACAGGCGGATCTCTGTGAGTTCAAGGCTAGCTCTACGCAGGAGTTCCAGACCAGCAAGAACTATTCAATAAGACCCAGTCTCAAAACAAACAAACAAATAAACAAAAAGTCAGGGCTGGAGAGATGGCTCAGTGGTTAAGAGCACTGGCTGCTCTTACAAAGGACCCAGGTTCAGTTCTCAGCACCCACAGGGCAGCTCACAACCCTCTGTTGCCCTCAGTTGAGAGGATCTTCGGATGATATCATGTGGCGTCCATGAGCACCAAGTGTACACATGGTGTGCATACACACCGGCAGGCAAATGCTCAAACACAGTAAAACGTAAATAAATGTTTGTTTGTTTAAAGTAACATCAAGTAAAGAACAGATGGCAACATCTATGAGCAAAGGAAGGCAAGACAGGCAAGACGCAGGGAGCAAGATACTGCCTCTGGGGCTGGAAAGATGGCTCAGCAGTTAAGAGCACTAACTGCTCATCCAGAGGTCCTGAGTTCAATTCCCAGCAACCACATGGTGGCTCATAACCATCTGTAATGGGATCTGATGTCCTCTTCTGGTGTGTCTGAAAAACAGCTACAGTGTACTTACATATAATAAATAAATAAATCTTTAAAAAAAAAAAAAATGCTGTCTCTCGGTCCCACCAGGTTGGCCACTCCTTGGACTACAGCAGCTAAAGGGAAGATGAACAGAAGGTTGAATGAGGGGGTTGGGGGAGGGGTTCCTAAGTGAGGGCTTCCAGCAGAAGTCAGCCAAGCAGCAAGGCCTGTTAAGCAGCATGATCCGTTCCGAAGCTGCACACCGAGGCAGCTCCTTACCACTTACGGAGCTTCTGTCTCACAGTATTGCCAATGGGGAGATGACCCAGGGCCTCAGAGTACCCAAAGGCAGTGGGTCCCTAGCTCAGGGACTATCTCACACCTCCACAGTGGTCCCCAGAGGCAGGGGCTGTCACCCATTTTACAGATGAGCAAGTCGTGTGGTCTTTGGGTTTCTTGGCCATCCCTGCCAGCTCTGTGGGCGTTCCATCCATCAGAGTGTGCTCCTGTGTGAGCTCTCAACCCAACCCCACCCCAGGCACTGATCCCATTTTTGTCTGTTCTTCCCCAGGTGGAGGTCCTTTCTTTATCTCTGTGATGATTAAAGACTAGGAAGTTGGGCCCATGAGATGGCTAAGTGGGTACAGATAGGTGTCTGGCTGCTCGCCCAGACCAAGGACTTGGATCGACTCCCAAAAGTTGTCCTCTGAGCTTCACATGTGCACCCAGCCCAAGCATGCAGGCAATTGATAAATCAACATTATTTAAAAACTTTTCTTAAGAATAGAAGGTTGGTGTGTTGGGCCTCCTGCCTCTCACTTCTCCCTAGGCTTTTCTCCAGTGCTCTCTGACATCATCCCAGTTAAACATATCTATGGTGGTTTGAAGATGCTTGGCACAGGGAATGGCAATATTAGGAGGTGTGGCCTTGTTGGAGGAAGTGTGGCACTGTGGGGTTAGGCAATGAGACCCCCATGGGAGCCAGTCTTCTCCTAGCAGCCTTCAGATGAAGATTTAGAACTCTCAGCTCCTCCTGCCCCATGCCTGCCTGGACACTGCCATGCTCCACCTTGATGGTACTGGACTGATCCTCTGAACCTGAAAGCCAGCCCCGATTAAAGGTTGTCCTTGTAAGAGTTACCTTGGTCATTGTGATGGTTGGCATATGCTCGTCTCAAGGAGTGGCACTACTGGAAGGTGTGGCCTTGTTGGAGGAAGTGTGTCACTGTGGTGGTGGGCTTGGAGACCTTCCTCCTAGCTGCCTGAGGATGCCCAGTCGGTCCTTGTCTTCCTTCAGATGAAGATGTAGAACTCCCAGCTCCTCCTACACCATGCCTGCCTGGATGCTGCCATGCTCCCACCTTGATGACAATAGACTGAACCTCTGAACCTGTAAGCCAGCCCCAATTAAATGTTGTCCTTTTATAAGACTTGCCTTGGTCATGGTGTCTGTTCACAGCAGTAAAACCCTAACTAAGATACCATCCTTCCTTAGCTGGCTGTGGTGGCACATGATCTTAGTCCTAGCACCCCAGAAGCACAGGCAGGTAGATCTGTGTGTCCAAGGGTTCAAGACTAGCCTTGTCTACAAAGTGAATTCCAAGACAGGACTACATAGTGAGACCCTGTCTCAAAACAACAAAAACATAGTTCCTTGGAATACAAAGCACACCTCTGTCGCCTGGGAGCTGATTAAGGCCATAGACTTCTGGGACTGGAGAGTTGGCATGGCAGTTATGCTCACAAATTGCTCTTGCAGAGGACACAAAATCAGTTCCGAGTTTTTTTTTTAAGATTTATTTATTATTTATTATTACAAATGAGACTACCAGAAGAGGGTGTCAGATTTCATTACAAGTGGTTGTGAGCCACCATGTGGTTGCTGGGACTTGAACTCATGATCTTCAAAAGAGCAGTCGATGTTCTTACCCGCTGAGACATCTCACCAGCCCCCAGTTCCCAGTTTTTACCTTGAGAAACTACAACTGTCTGTAACTCTAGCTGCAAGGGGATCCAACACATCTGGCCTTGACTAGTACTCATGTGTGCATAAGACACACAAACACACACATAACTAAAAATAATTTTTAAAATATATCTTAAACTGAGCAGTGGTGGCGCATGCTTTTAATCCTAGCTCTCAGAAGACAGAGGCAGGAGCATCTCTGATTTTGAGGCCAGCCTGGTCTACAAAGCAAGTTCCAGAACAGTCAGGGCTACTGTTCAGAGAGAGACTGTCTTATATATATATGAAGATGCCTTCATACACATACACACACACACACACACACACACATATATATATATATATATATATATATATATATAAGGAAGACTATTTTGTTATTGTTTTGTTTTGTTTTGTTTTGTTTTTTCAAGACAGGGTTTCTCTGTATCGCCCTGGCTGTCCTGGAACTCACTTTGTAGACCAGGCTGGCCTCGAACTCAGAGATTCTCCTGCCTCTGCCTCCTGAGAGCTAGGATTAGAGGTGTATGCCACCACCACTCAACTTATGTTTTTCTTGATATATGTTTAATTTTTTTGGCAGTGCAGAGGTCAGAGGATAACTTGCAAGAGTCGTTATTTCTACCATGTGGTTTCTAGGGATCCAACTCAAGTTTTCAGACTTGGTGGCAAGCACCTCTGCCCACTAGGCCATCTTACCAATCCAAGACTATAGATTTCTGAACCCACCTAAATGTATCCAATCAGAACCTCTCATTTATAGAAGGCTCAGGCAACTGAGATCTCTTAAGGTTGTGGCCCTTTAGATACAAATCCATCTAGGATACTGATGTTGTGTGGTGGTTTTAATGAGAATGGCTCCTTTAGATTCGTATGTGTGAATATTTGTTCCATGTTGGTGAAACTGTTGGGGAAGGATTAGGAAGTGTGGCCTTGTTGGAGGAGGTATGTCACTGGGGGAAGGCTTTGAGGATCAAGATGTAAGCTCTCAGTTGTTCCTGCTGTCAAGTCTTTGTTCTACCATTGTCATCCCTTTGTTGGCTCCAAATTAAATGCTTTCCCAGATTGTTTCTGTTGTGGGGTGGTGTTTTATTACAGTAATAAAAAAGTAACTAAGACAGTGGTTCCAGAGAGAGTTGACGAGATGAACAAGACCACAGGCTGATTGAATGGTGTATGGAGGGAAGGCCATCTCATTAAACAGGAGTAGTCTTGGACATAGTTTTCATGAGGAAAAGAAGTCTCCAAAAGAAGTAAGAGACTCACCTGGAGCCTGACTTTTGATTTCTTTGTAGGTTCCTTTTTCTTCCACCCTTCTCCACCTGTCTTCCTCCACCCTTTCAACTAGGTATGGGGGAGGGGTGGATAAGTATAGAGGGGGAAAGGGTATGAGGATATCGTTAGAATATTTCCTTCTGATTAGAGGCATTGAGTTCTTGGGGGGCAAGTTTGATCTTACCCATCAGGAAGACTATTTTTGTTATTGTTTTGTTTTGTTTTGTTTTGTTTTTTCAAGACAGGGTTTCTCTGTATCGCCCTGGCTGTCCTGGAACTCACTTTGTAGACCAGGCTGGCCTCGAACTCAGAAATCTGCCTGCCTCTGCCTCCCAAGTGCTGGGATTAAAGGCGTGCACCACCACCACGGGCTCCCATGGGGAAATTTTATTTCTTCTTTTCATCTCTGCACACAAGGGCTTGACAAACTGTGACCAACAACACCCAACCAACCAGCCCCTTCTCTCAGGGCTCTAGCATTTATATACTGTCTGAAAATTCCCCAGAATTCCAAGTGTCACACAATTGAAAAAGCTATCTGCAGCTAGCAAAGCCACGCCCCTGCTAGAGCACGAGGCAAATCGTAGTCAGCTGCTTCCGACAATCTCAAGCAACCCCATATACCTGGGATTAAAATGAAAACACATCCTTATAATATTTCTGTGTCTTTAAAGAAACCGAAATGCTCCCCCACAGTCACCCCCAAAACTGGCTGGGAAGTGAGAAAGCCCTTGATGGTTTGCAGTAGGAAGGCCCTCAAAGGGAGCTGAGGAATCAAGCTGTGCCCTGCTCGCCAGGTGACTCCATATTGTGCTTTGCCCTAGGCAAGTTCATTTTACACAGCATCATTTGTGTAGATATAGAAGTGGGTTGATGTCGAATATTGAGTATGTAGACATTGCCACCTGTGAGACACAGACAAAAGGTTCTCTCTACAGACCTGTCAGAGGAGATTGGGAACACATGGGCACGGGAGCTTATTCAGAGTGTGTTTAGATGTCCTAGCAGGAGGATGCAGCTGCTTGTGTCTGTTTGACCCCAACCTGGTCCTCTCTTGAGGAAGGTCATCTTCTTCAACTAGGCATGCAGCTTTGGGAGAAACACAGGTGAACAGAAGGCAGGTGGACACGCCCCTTGATGGCCAATCAATAGGGCCCCATGTTACTGTGAAGCTGTTCTTACACCCCACTTGGGCATGTTAGAACCATACCAGGCTGGGTGTAGTTGTGCAAACCTTTAATCCTAGCACTTGGGAGGCAGAGGCAGGTGGCTCTCTGTAAGTTCAAGGCTAGCTTGGTCTACACAGAGTTCTTGGACAGCCAGGGATACATAGTGAGACCCTGTCCCAAATTTTTAATTAATTAATTTTACAAAATTAAGGGCCAGGGAAATGGCTTAGTGGTTAAGAGTACACATTACTCTTCCAGAGGACCTGTGTTCTGTTTCCAGCACCCATGGGTGGCTCACAACTATCTGTAACTCCAGCTCCAGGGGATCTAATGCCCTCCTTCTAAGGCCTCCATTGGCATCCTCAAATACACACACACACACACACACACACACACACGCACATGCACACGCACACGCACATGCACACGCACATGCACACGCACATGCACACGAATGGAAAAGAAATAAATATTTTTTAAGTGGGAGGATTAGAGAGATGGCTCAGAGGTTAGGAGCTCTGGCTTCCAGAGGACCCAGGTTCAGTTCTCAGCCCCCATATGGTGGTTCACAGCCTTCTGTAACTCCAGCTCTCCAGCTCTGCTGGCTTCTTCTGGCCTCTATGGGCAGCCACACACTTGGCGTTCAGTCACACAGACACACAGACACACACACACACACACACACAAATAAATAAATAAATAAATAAATAAATAAATAAGACATTTTTAAAAATCAGAATAACCAGGGTAAGAACTTAGCAAACACTCCTGACCCAGGAAGACCACAGCACTCTCACTGGGTGCCAGAGGGAGGAAGAAGGCAGCAAATACTTCAGTGCTAATGGCACACACACACACACACACACACACACACACACACACAGAGGTCATCTGAACACAGGGTGTGCATGAAGGAATCAACAGGTAGAGAGACACAACTGTCCCTGGGCTTTGGTTCAGCCCAGTCCCTATTGCAGATGTGACTTAGTCAAGTGGCTGTCCATCTGCCTGTCCATCCATCTACCTGGACAAAGTTGTGCACTTCGCCTCTGTGGCTCAGCTCAACCTCCAGGGCTGCCTTGACCCATGACCCAGCTATGCTCTGAGTTTCTCCACTTATCTCCCATCTACACAGACTCCTGCCTCTATCGATAGCAGCTCTCTGTCTCTCTTACTGCAGCTGTGAACTCTTTTAAGAGCTCTGGCCTTCTGTAGCCATTGTGTTAAACACACACACACACATTTTATATGTACAAATATCATTACTGTGTACATGTAATCTGTGATCTGAATTAATACATAGTTTCTAAATTTATTTAATACATTCTGACACTGTGGAGAGACACGAATGCACCTAGCATTTTTTTTTTCCTTTTGACATCTGACATCACATCGTGCACTCATGAGCAGGGCAGGAAGCAGGAGTGGGGGTTGGGGGCCCATGCAAACCTTCATAAACATTTTCTAGTTATCCAAAGCTGTTATCAGGCCTGGAACATGGACCAGTGGGTAAAGGCACTACTTTGAAAGCCTCATAATCTGAATTTGTTCCCTGAAGCTGATGTAAAAGCAGAGAGAGAACAGACTGCACAAAATGATCCTCTGACCTCCATATGCACACCATGGCACGCATATGGACACATGCCAGGGGGTGGGGACAAGTTATACCAGCAGTTCCAAACCATGGGTCACAATCCCTTTGGTGGAGTCTAAGGACCTTTCACACAGTCTCTGAAGACCATCAAAAACACAACTATTCATGTTATGATTCATAACAGTAGCAAAATTCCAGTTACGAAGAAGCAATGAAAATAACTGTATGGTTGGGAGCCACCACGACATGAGGAACCGTACTAATTGGGAAGGTTGAGAACCGCTGATTTAGTTCCCTAATGACAATTCAGGGACAGCCATACCAGTAACCTTTCTTTATGTTTTCCAGGCATACCTGTCTGGGAGGAGTCACTGGAGAGCTGGGAGCACAGCCAGAGGCTTTGTGCATCCAGTCTTTATTAGGGGTCCCGGAAGCAAATGCCACTTGCCGCTGAGCTTTCCTGCCTCTGCCCCAACCCTGCCACCTTGGCCTCAGTCAATCACTCAGCCATTTACTCTTTCCTGCTCTTAAGTGGCAGGCAGGAGCCTCAGATGTAGAAAAGAATGAATGGAGTGTGGCCAGTTCTTCCATGCAGGCCTGAGGCTCCCAGGCTTGAGGCTTGTTGAAGGTCACTTTTATGCTTACCCAAAAAGCAGCCAGTGCAGAGCAGTTGAGCAGGAGAGATTTACTCCCAACAGCCCTTTCGCCCTAATACCAGATTGCATTTCAAAACAGTTGTCTTGCTCACTGGGCCATTTCCTAACCAGGCCTGCACACAGCAGCCCAGCAACTTCTCTGTCCTTGGACCTGCTTTGGTGATGAAATGTGATCCAGGAGAGCTCCTCTTGGCCTTGGAAAAGCAAGTGTAGTCAGCTCCCGGCCTGCTCTAAATCTCAGGACTCTATTTCCAGCCGCACATGGGATCTTCCATAGCCCAGGCTGGCCTTGAACTTGACATGCAGCCAAAAAATGATATTGAACTTCTAATCTTAGTGACTCCCCTCCCCCCTTTGTTTGGTTTTAGGTTTTTGAAGGCAGAGTTTCTCTGTGGAACCCTGGTTGCTCTGTAACTCACTCTGCCTCCGGAGAGCTGGGGTTAAATTCGTGTGCCACCGCTGCCAGGTCTCCGCCGCCACGTCTTGAATGCTGGTATTAGAGGTGTGTGCCACTACACCCAGTTGACTTTCTCTTTCTTTCTTTCTAAAGAAGATTTACTTATTTGATTTTGTATGTGTGTTTGTTTGCCTGTGTGTATGTACCCCATTTGTATGCAGTGCCCACAGGGTCCAGCAGAGGGCATCAGATCCACTGATGTAACTTGAGTTACAGATAGTTGTGAGCCACCATGTAGGTGCTGGGTACTTAACCTGGGTCCTCCACAAGAGCAGCAAGTGCTCTTAAGCACTGAGCTGTCTCTTTTGGCTCAGCATCTGAGTTTTTTATGCAACGCTAGGATTCCAGCCCAAGGCTTCTTACATGCTAGGCAAACTTTCTACCAACTGAGCTACACTTCCAGACCCCATTAGATGTTAGACAACCCCACCTAATGGCCCCTGTTTCTGGGGAAAGGGTACCCTTGGAGATTAGCTCTTACTCTGTGGCCTGGTCTGGCTAACATCTCTCCGGCCCATGCTTCCCTATGGGTTTTTGAAAGCACAAGTTTTCTAAAAGTTCTGTCTTGAGCAGAGCTCCAGCCTCCCTCCAGCCTCCCTCCAAGACACACCGCCCAGATCCTTGTTTCTGGTGTTTGGTAACTCCTCTCCAAATGCAGCGCCTACCTACCTGGCCATGTGTGGAAATGCTGCGCAGAAGCAGCAAGCAGCTTCTGGCGCCACCCGGCTGGGGGAGCACAGGTGAGGCCATGTTGTCCCTTCCCGACCTCCCCACACCCGCTCCAGATCATGGCTTCATTATCTATGGACAGCGTGTGTGTTCTGTCCTTGCAGAGGGCCAGTTCTTCCATGCAATCTGTCCAGTCTAAGAGCCGGCCACTTCCCTCAGGCTCACAAGAACTCTCGACAGTTCACCTCTGCTTCAGCCAGGGTTCGTTCTCTAGAGTCACAGAACGTACGGAATGTCTTTCTATATTGAGGGGATTCATTGTGATGACTTACAGTCTGTAGTCCAACTCCCCAGCAATGGTCAGCTGTGAATGGGAAGTCCAAGGATCTGGTGGTTGCTCAGTCCCACAAGGCTAGTTGTTTCAGCTGGTTTTCTGTAGAAGTAGGTTCCAACAGATGTGCTGGCAAGTAAGTGCGAGCAGGTGAAGAAGAGTGAGTCTTCCTTCTTCCCATGTCCTTATGTAGGCCTCCAGCAGAAGGTATGGCCCAGATTAAAGGTGGGTACCACCACGCATAGATCTGGAACTTGCTTTGTCCCAGGCTGACCTTGAACTCAGAGATCTCCCTGCCTTAGTCTCCTGGGATTAAAGGCATGTACTACCTTGCCTAGGCCTAAGCTTTTCATAGCCACTGTGCCTCAAGAGCTCCATGCCAAGATCCAGGTCAGAAACTTGTGTCTTCCAGCCTCAAGATCTGGATCACAGGTGAGCCCTCCAATTCTGGATTGTAGTTCATTCCAGATACAGTCAAGTTGATAACCAGAAATAGCCATTACAACCTCCATTTTGCAGATGAGAAAACTGAGGCCTGGAAGAGTTCAGTAACTACCACCAATTACAAGCACTGCCTGAGCTGCTACGGAGTCCTGAATGTGATGCCAGTACCCAGGCAGTCACTCACTGCTGCTCAAATCTGTGCTTTTGCCTCCTTTGGCTGTTCCTCCGACCTGATAAAAACAGGCCTGACCAGGGCTGAAACTGCTCTCCGGGATGGCTTGGAGATCACTAGGATGTTGCACAAAAGACACCTGCCAACAGTAGCCTCACACCCTGGCTCTGCTACCCTTTGACTGCCCAGCCTGTGGTATCATTTCCTGCCCGGTAAACAAAGTGGCTTTGCAGCCTACCTCCTGCACTGGTTGTCATGGGTGGAGTGAGTTTAGCCATGTTAAGAGTGCTTGGAAAGCTGTTTAATGCTCTTCAAATAAAAGGCATTGTCAGCCTCTTCAAGGCCTCAGAGGGCCTCGAGGGCCCCGAGTACCTAGCTGCTTTACAAATATTTGTGGGTTCCAGTGAGCTTCCTGTGAGGTCCAGGAGGCGCCAGGCCACCCAGCTCCTCTTCTCTGTCACCACAGCTGGTCAACAAAGCTCAGGAGAACAACACTGGGTCAAACATCTAAGGAGTCACATGAATGCGTCATCATCCTTCCTTGCTCCCGAGAGATCAAGATGGCAAAGAGATAGATAATAAATCTTCCACCTGATTCCGGCAATTGATATATAGACAAGCCACCCCGAACTTAGTGCCTTTAACCAATAATATTTATTTATTTATTTAGTGAGACAAATGCTTATGCAGCCCAGGCTGGCCTCCAGAGCCACATATAGTCGAGGACGACCTTGATCTCCTGCCTGTGCTTCTTGAGTGCTGGCTTTACCCTTTAGTGTTCCGCACTATGCCTGGCTTTTATAATGCTGAGGGTCAGATCGGGGCCAATAACCTGTGCCTGAGCTAAGACTCCAGCCCCATTGATTTATGTCTGTCTGACAGTTGTATAAGTTGCCAGGGCTCAACAGATAGGTTCTTCCTTAGGTCCTTATGTATTTGCAGGCTGTGGTCGTCTGAAGGCCCAACTTATTTGAATGGACAAGATGCCAGCTTGGGGCCTCTCCCCCCTGAGCTGCCCATCTTCTCAGAGCTGTTGTTATGGCAACAAGGAAGCCCTGGCTTTGGTGGAGGATGTGGGAATGGGTTGTTTAATTGCCTGAACAGAGAAACCACTGGACATCCCTTTTCTCTACTGGGCAGCTGTGTAGGCCTAAGCTCTGTACCAAGGCACTCTTTTTTTTTTTTTTTTTTTTTTTCAGGTAAGGCCTCCCTGTGTGGTGCAGGCTGGCCTCGAACTCATGATTCATCTGGCCTCAGCCCCCAGGTGCTAGGATTACAGGTGTGTACCACCATACCCTCCGCCCCCCCCCCCCCGTGTCCATCAAAATCTTATCTCGATACTTACTCATATTTACCAAGAGCCAGATCCCAGTAAGGCCTCATCTCCCAGGAGGAACAGCAAGTAGACACCCAGACACAGCGGAGCGACACCTCTTACACAACCTCTGGGCGGTCATCCTGTGAATGTCTAAAGGTCTTTCCACCCAGGAGAGACTAGTAGGATCCCCTCCCCACCCGGCCCCCACCCCCTGCTGAGCACAAGATGGCTTAAAGACAGCTGACCTCTCAGCCCCTTCGAGCTACCAATTTGCCTATTATCTGCAGCATGGCCCCAGGTTCCTCGCTCTTTCCTATTTTATATCAGTATTTGAGATTCCTCTTGGATTAGTATTAACTCTGTGTCCTTTTGGGCGGCTAACCACTTCCTCTTCTGTAAGAAAGAACTAAGACCGATGCATATTAAATAAAAGGCTGGGGCTAATGAGATGGTTCAGCAGGAAAAGGAACTTGCTGCCAAGCCTGATGATGCGAGTTCAGTCCCCAAGATCCACATGATCTAAGAAGAGCGCTAACTGCTGCAAGCTGTTCTCTGTCCTTCCCACATACTCTGTGGCACCGCATGAATTCATGTTTGCCACGTACACACAAAGTAAATAAACAAATAGAAGTATTTATAAATAATATTGCTAAGTACACTGTCGCTGTCTTCAGACACACCCATGAAGTGGGTATCCAATCCCATTGCAGATGGTTGTGAGCCACCATGTGGGTGCTGGGACTTGAACTCAGGACCTCTGGAAGAGCAGACAGTGCTCTTAACCTCTGAGCCATCTTTCCAGCCCCAACCATCTGTCCTTACAAAGTTTTCTTAGCACACAGCCCTGTGGGTTATTGACTATTGACTCCCTCTGCTTTTTCGATACATGCCACAGCAGTAATGGAGATCACATGACTGTGAAGTTAAATACCCTTGTTATCTGGCCCTTTACAGAAAGTTTAACCACCTTGAATAAGGGCATTTGCCAGGCTTTCGGGCTGCCCTCTGCATCAGATAGTTCTAGCATGGACTTCTGTTGGGCAGAAAGACTAGTGTAAGGGATTCCTGTTTACAATCAGTCTGCAGAGAAGGATGTTTTGGTGTCAGGATTTACTCAGGACTAGAGCCCAGCTAGGGGTCAATGTGTCCCTGACTTTACCCTTGCCCTGAGCCTGCCACTAGGTACCCTGGCAGCCAAAGTGCCCCCTTGTCCTCCAGGCAGCAACTAGCACAAAACAACTGTTTCCCCCAAATCCCACAGCCCATGAAGACAGGAGGAGACTTGTTCCTAACCATCACACTGGAATTCGGCACCTCCCACCGCTGACCCAAACCGAGCGCAGAGCCCCACGGAAGTTAAATTCCCCTGCCTGAGACTGAGCCGGGCTGTAACCTGATCTCCTCTGTATTTTGTGTGACCTGGTTGAAGTGGCTGTCTGGCACTCCCCTCCCCCATTCCAGTCCTCTCTTCCTACTCCAGGAAGAGGAAGGTCTACGGAGGAGGCTGCTCTCCTGTTATTGGTCAGTGACGGTTGGCCAGGGTTGCCAGCTTAGGAGCTACAGCGATCTCCTTACTTGGTCCCTTTTCTTGCTTCCGGGGTGTACTGGGTTCTCTGTGGGTTGTGACTCCTGCCGCTTTCCAGAGCTGGCAGGGGTTCTGAGGAAGGGGAGGGCCTCCTCTTCACAGGATAATCTGAGCATCCAGCTTACCTGCTTCTGGCTTCAGTCACCAAATAAACAAGTGCTTAGGCACGAGGCCCCACTCCTCCCTGCCCAGCGAAGTGTGCCAGCTCTGGCTGTGCCTTTGGGTGCAGAAAGCTGCTGGCGCAGGCTGGCCACAGCTCCTGCTGAGCCATCAACCCGGGCTGCAGCTGGCTCCTGGGGAGGATGCCGTGGCGCCCAGCCCCCTTACTCTCTTGAGTTACTGCCCTAGCCATTGATTATTAATATATTTTTAAAAATGCGTTCTGAGTATTCTGTTCTGCCCCGTCCCTCTCTCTGGCACCACAAGCCGGCCTGCTGGCTGGTCTAGCCAGTTTGCCAGGAAGCAGCATATGTCCATACCTAGGAGGCCAGGAGCAGGGAGAGAAGAGCCATTGCCCTTCCCCAACAAGGAGTCCTACTAAAGCTCTACAGTTCCTCCTCCCACCCAGGTCCTCATCCCTGTTCACCGGCACCCTCTGATGTTCAGGACATGAAGAATCTGCTGTAAAATCGGTTTGAAAAGCCCTGAGCCAAGCAGGCTTAAACAAATAAGGAGCAGCTTTAGAGAGCTAGCTCACGAGTACTTACAAACTGTTGTCCTGTGTGTTTTGTTATTGGAACTGGGGATGGATCCCAGGGCCTCCCAGGCACAGAAGACACAACCCTGGCCCTACACTACTTTTAAGTCATAAAAGGAATTCGTACCTGTTTTAAAGTTTGAAACCCAATTAGAATTTATTGACGGTAAAAGCAGCTGCTCCTCTAACTCACTCTTCTCCTCTACTGGAACTCCCCATTCAGTTTGAGCCAGCAGAGCTCAACCTGTGGCTCTTGACCCCTTTGGGACTGCATATCAGATTCCCTGTATATTAGATTTTATGTTAAGACTCAGACAGGCTTAGTGGTGCATACCTTTAATCCCAGCACCAGGAGGCAGAGACAGGCGGATTTCTGTGCCTTTGAGGCCTGCCTGGTCTATAAAGTGAGTCCCAGGGCAGCCAGGGCTGTTACACAAATAAACCCTTTTTTTGTTTTGTTTTGTTTTGTTTTGTTTTTGTTTTGTTTTCGAGACAGGGTTTCTCTGTGTAGCCCTGGCTGTCCTGAAACTCACTCTGTAGACCAGGCTGGCCTCAAACTCAGAAATCCACCTGCCTCTGCCTCCCACGTGCTGGGATTAAAGGCATGTGCCACCACCGCCTGGCTTAATAAATCCTATCTGGAAGGGAAAAAATTACATTATGACTTATGACAGTTATGAAGAAGCAATGAAATAATTTTGTGGTTGAGGGTCACCATAACAGAAGAAACTGTATTAAAAGATCGCAGCAGCTTTAGCTTTTAGACAGTTGAGGACCACTGGTTGGGAAAGTAGTCTCTTTTCAGAAATTGCCTATGCTTAATCATTTACATTTTGCAATAATCCAGTGAGCAGGTCAGAACATAGAGTAGCTAGTTTACAAGTAAGCAGGAAGGATCGTGGCTGCAGCTCTGTCCATATGTAGAGTACTTGCTTGCCAAGCATGCATGAAGCCCTGGGATCCACCTAGCATGCATGAGGCCCTGGGATCCACCTAGCATGCATGAGGCCCTGGGATCCGCCTAGCATGCATGAGGTCCTAGGATCTGCCTAGCATGCATGAGGCCCTGGGATCTGCCAAGCATGCATAAGCCCTAAGATCTGCCTAGCATGCCTGAGGCCCTGGGATCGATTTCCCAGGATTGCATAAACACTCACCTAAGTGAGCACTCTGGAAGTGGAGGTAGAAGGATCACAATATATTTATAGAACAAGTTTGAGATATTGTCTATTAAAAATAAAAACAACCAAAACCAGCCAAACAAAAAACAAACAAACAAACAAACAAAAACCTCACCACCAACAACCAGTAAGAAAGCAAGAGGGACCCAACGAAATCAGGTTCTTTGTCCAGACCTAAGAGTAAGCCACCAGGAGCAAGTCTGTCAGCCCAAGCCCCCGAGACTGGCCTGGAATATTTTCATCTCCCAAAGTGGATGACTTGGCCCCACAAGTACAAAATGCAGAGACCTTCTCTCAGCATATCTCTCACATCCCAGATCAGCCTTGGACTTGATTTGTAGGATAATCTTGATCTTGTGATCCTCCTGCCTCAGCTTCCTAAATTGTAGGATTATAAGTAAGTGCCACGAATCCAGCTTACCGATGTTACACTGCTACACTGACTCAGTGCGACAACCTCCAGGGAGGGCTCAGCTTGCAAGGATGGCCAGAGCTAAAGACTTCCCAGAGCAAAAGGGCAAGGACATCGGGTTTAGTGCCTGTAAGAAAGCTGGTGGGACCTCTGATGGGATCGCTAGCAAGCCCAGAAGAACCAACTGTTCCTATTCCCTCTTTTTTTTTTTTTTTCCCCAAAGATTTATTTGTTATTATCTAAGCACACTGTAGTCAGACACACCAGAAGAGGGCATCAGATCTCATTATGGATGGTTGTGAGCCACCATGTGGTTGCTGGGAATTGAACTCCGGACCTTTGGAAGAGCAGTCAGTGCCCTTAACCACTGAGCCATCTCTCCCCCTCTTTTTTTTTTTCTTTTCAAGACAGGGTTTCTCTGTATAGCCCTGGCTGTCCTGGAACTCACTCTGTAGACCAGGCTGGCCTCAAACTCAGAAATTCGTCTGTCTCTGTGTCCCAAGTGCTGGGATTAAAGGCGTGCGCCACTACTGCCAGGCCTCCTATTCCCTCTTAATGACTCCTCTCAAGAGAGAATTGGAGGCATTCATTGCCTTCTAACTTGACAACCACAAGACAGATTTCACTCCACAGCATCTGTGGGAGAAGCAGTTCCAGACTGGTCGCTGGACCCAAGAAAAGGCACATTTTCAACAGCTAAGCGACACTCTGCCGGACTCAGCAAAGGACTGCACCAATTTTGCTGTCAAAACCCAAATGCTAACTTTGCAAGGCAAACTAGCAGAGAGTCTCTTTATAAACATGGACCGACACCAAATAAGTAGAAGAAAGCAAATTTGCGTTTTTCATGGTCCTCATGCAAAACACAACCTGTTCTACCAGAAGCAGGTGAATAGCCATTCCTGAACTTTCTAGAAAAAAATCACCATTTCTAGATCACAGCTGTGACTCCAGTTCCAGGGGATCTGATACCTTCACACAGACATACGTGCAGGCAAAACACCAATGCACATAAAGCAAAACAATAATTTTTTGTTTTTTGGGTTTTTTGTTTGTTTGTTTGTTTGTTTGTTTGAGACAGGGTTTCTCTTCGTAGCCCTGGCTGTCCTGGAACTCACTCTGTAGACCAGGCTGGCCTCGAACTCAGAAATCTGCCTGCCTCTGCCTCCCAAGTGCTGGGATTAAAGGCGTGTGCCACCAACGCCCGGCTTCAAAACAATAATTTTCAAAGATGGAAATGAGTTTTTCTGATTTGGGGGGGTTATAAGTGGCTTTATATATTTTGCCACGGATAATCTAAGTCAGTTGTAGTACCAAATTTGATGAAAATTAAAAATTGAAGTTCTTAGATTTGAGAGATGGCCCAGCAGTTAAAAACCTTTGTTGATCTTGCAAAGGATCTGAGTTCAGTTCCCAGCACCTACGTGGAAGTTCACAACCCTCTTCTGACCTCCAAAGGCACGCATGCAAATGGTACACATACATCCATGTGAACAAAACATTTAAACATATAAAATAATATAACTAAATCTAATATATGATAAAAATACACATATATTTGGTTTTTGAGACAGGGTCTCACTGTGTAGCCCTGGCTGCCCTGGAACTCTGTAGACCAGGCTGGCCTCGGACTTACAGATATCTGGCTGCCTCTGCCTCCTGGGTGCTGGAATTAAATATGTGTGCCATCATATCTGGCTTCTAAAAATATTTTTTAAAAAGAAAATAAAAATGTAATTTCTGCCCCTGGTCATCACAGATGTCTGCTTAGGTGCCCAGGAAGTTGCCACCCAAGCTTTTTCTTTAAATACATTTATTTTTATGTCATGTATGTAGGTGTTTTGCCTGTATGTATGAATATGTACCACTTGTATGCAGTGCTCACAACGGCCAGAAGATGGCCCTGGGTCCCCTGGAACTAACGTTACAGACTTGTTTTGTGAGCTGCCCTGTGAATGCTAGGGACCGAACAGCAGACCTCTGCAAGAACAGCCAATGCTCTAACCACTGAGCCATCTCTCCAGCCCCTACCTCTTTCCCCCTTTAAAGTATGAATTACAGCCTGGGGCTCAGTGTTCAACCCTGGCTACTGGAGTAGAAGAGAAAGTTCCTGTCTCTTTTGAGCCTGTTTTTCTCCTTTACCCATATCTATTTGAGTATAACCTTCAGGCAAAACAAATATTTGGATATTTAAGATGCTGAGAGGATGGGAAAAGGCAGAACTAGATTCTGACATTCCTCTTTCCTTCCCTACTCACCCCAGGGCTGGCTGGGGTCCCGGTGCAAAGTCACAAGCCCAGAGTGGTGGCAAATACCTTTGATCCCAGCACTCAGGACGTAGCTGCAGGACTGTCCGAAGCTCAAGGCCCTGATTACATAAGAACCTGTATCAAAAACAAAACAAAACAAAACAAAACAAAAAAAAACAAAAACAATTATGGGGGCTGGAGAGATGGCTCAGCAGTTAAGAGCACTGACTGTTCTTTCAAAGGTCCTGAGTTCAATTCCAGCAATCACATGGTGGCTCACAACCATCTGTAATGGGACCTGATGCTCTCTTCTGGGGTGTCTGAAGACAGCTACAGTGTATTCATATACATAAAAAATAAATCTTTTTTAAAAATTATGACAGAGGCAAAGTCTTGGTGCTTAAAGTGCTTTAAAGTGTACAAGGACCCAAGGGGTTTGGATCCCCTGAACTCTTGTAAATGCCTGGTGAGCAGAGCAGCAAGCCTGTGATTCCAGTTTTGAGAGGAGGAGACAGGAGATCCCACCTGAGTAAGACTAAGTGTACAGGTATAGGCAGCCCTGGGCTTGATGGAGAGACCCTGCCTTAATTAAATAAGGAGGAAGCGTGCTTGAGGGTGACTCCTGCTGCCAACCTTAGGGTTCCCATACATGTTACACTGCACATTCACAGCTACACACCACACACACACACACACACATCACACACACACACACACACACGCACACACACACACACATCACACACACACACACGTACACACACACACATCACACACACACACACACACACACACACACACACACACACACACACGTGATATGAAGGTAAGAGAATCAAAGCAATACAAACATGAACTTGAATGCCAGAGAGTCCAGCCCTCAGACTGCTCAGACCCAGCTCAGGGCAAGAAGAAACAGCCAAAACCGGAACAGGAGAAAAGGGCCGTCAGCGGGCACCCCAGCAGGCTGACAATGCAAAAACCACGCTCCAGTGAGTGCATAGAATTTCCCTTCTCATTCCACAAGGGCCTGCAGCTGAGCAGGAAGCCCAGGCTGTGAGCACCTCTGGGCCACCGCTTCCTTAGGTCCTGCTGTCCCAAGCCACTTTCCGAGGCAGATGTCTGCCATTACTATTTCCGTGTTACAGCTAGAGCTATGGAAAGCCTGGGTTTGCCCATTCAGGGTACAAGGACAAAACATCTTGGCTCGGATAACTTATAAGCAACATGAAGGTAAAGGGGCCACTTGAGGCCACTTCTGGGAGCCAGAAGTCCCCTATCAAGGTGCCCAGTGATTCGGTAACTTATGAGGACTTTCCATTTCATAGATGGTGCCTTCTCACATCTCTGTATGGAAAGTGGGGAACAGATATTCCTCAGGCCTCTTTTGGTCTTTAAAACTTTTTTTAATCATTTATTTATGAGTATGTGAGTGTGCCTGTGTGAATATATATGCAGCAAGAGTGTGCAGGCGCCCAGAGAGGCCAGCAGAGAGTGTTAAACCTGCTGGAATTGAAGCTCCAGGTGGTTGTGAGTCACCGTGTGAGTTCTGGGAGCAGAACCTGGATTCTCTACCAGAGCAGTATTTATTTAACTGATGAGCCATCTCTCCAGCCCACCTCTTTTTTCTTAAAAACAAGACAAAACAAAAAAAAACCCTATTATTATTTCTATTATTACTAGTACAATTATTATTGTCTTATGGTATGTGTCTGTGTCTGTGTGCCATGTAACATGTATAGAAGTCAGGGGACACTCTGAAGCATTGGTTTTCTCCTTCTCATGGACTCATGGAACTTGGGTCACCAGGCTTATGAGGCAAGTACTTACCAGTGGAGCCACCTCTCTCTCGGACTCCTCTTTCTCTTTCTTCCTTTCTTCCTTTCTTTCTTTCTTTTAAAGATTTATTTTATTTATTTTATGTGTATGAGTACACTATAGCTGTACAGATGGCCGTGAGCCATCATGTGTGTTGCTGCTGGAAACTGAAGTCAGGACCTCTACTGGCCCCACTAGCTCCAGCCCCTGCTCACTCCGGCCCCTGCTCGCTCCAGCTTAATATACTGTAGCTGTCTTCAGACACATCAGAAGAGGGCATCAGATCTCATCATGGGTGGTTGTGAGCCACCATGTGGTTGCTGGGATCCGAACTCAGGACCTTCGGAAGAGCACTCAGTGCTCTTATCCGCTGAGCCATCTCATCAGCCCTCTTTCTTTGTTTCTTTCCTTCTTTCATTTGAGACAGGGCCTTGAATTCAACATGAAGGAGAGGAAGACCTTAAACTTCGACCTTCTTGCTTCTAACCGCCTCCCCCCCCCCCCCCCCCCCCCCAGTGTGAGGATCTCAGGTATTCATCATCGTCATACCTGGTTTTTATAGGGCTGGGAATCGAACCCAGAGCTTTGTACACACCAGGCAAGCACTCTACCAACTATGCTATACCCTCAGCCCTCAGGGCTCCTTTACAAGGGCCCTGTCACCTCTCAAATACTCTACCTCTTAATATTGTTCCATTAGGGGTTAGGTTCCCTGTGTGACTTTGGGGAGCCACAGCATTCAGACTGTAGCACAGATCGCTAGGCAAATTTGCCCAAAGTCACTCAGGTAGGAACCCGCTGAGTTCTGAGTGTCCAAATGGGTCCTCACACTTGTACTGCAAATTACCTATTGGGCCATCTCTTCTCCCCAGCCCACCAAACTAGTTTTTCAACATTTAGCCTGCTTCTCTGTTGCTGTGACAAACACCATGGCCAAGACCAACTTGGTGAGGGACTTACAGATTACGATTTCAACATTTTAAGATTATAACAATGTCTACTGTGTCAACAAAACCCTGACTCTTGAAAAACCAAAGCAGTTTCTTGAGTACCCATTCAGCAGACAAGTGTGTGCGTCGTCGTTCCTCTTTGACCCTGCAGGAGAGTTCCATCTCATTCATTCCCTGGAACCGAAAGCCTGACAGCTCAGTTCTCCTCCAGGACCTCACTTGTTTGCTTTTCTGCTTCATTACGCTTCTAGAACAGGGTTCTATCTTCAGACCCCGGCAGTTCTAATTCCTTTGACTGTCAATTGCATTCCCTCATGGAATTACGTAGCCCAAGGGTGGAACCTCCAACTCGTTACCACTCTTGTAAGAAAATGTCACCCAGCCCAGTCCCCAAACACATGCATGGAAGTCCATGCCTCCTTTCTAGAATCTGTATACATTGGGCAGAATGTGCCAAGCTGCCCTCCACGGAAAGGTGAATTGGTTCATAATCCCACTGGTGAAGAGGAGGACGCCCTTTCCCATCATCCATATCTGAATGTGTTGCCAAACTTTTCAAATTCCTTGTCAATCTTCTCTGTGGAAAATGGGCCATAGATGAAGTTGCCTTGCACTTCTTTGACCCCGAATGACGACAAAGTTGTCTTTTTAGGGCTCGTCCCTCCAACTGACCAGCTCCAGTAAGCACGTCCTACACACAGCATAAAGCCATAGGCCCTACTCTGGCTTCAAGAGGCAGGACTAGATCTGCACCTCCATCTCCCAGCTTCTTGCTGAGTCACTCCCAAGAGGAAAAGGGCCTTAAGGCTCAGGAGATTTCTACCCTGGGAACCATTTAGGTTTCCAGTTTGAGAAAGACCTTCAGTCCGGCATTCCTTGTCATTCTGTGCTCTGGGCAGGGGAGAGAGCAGTGTGAATGGGTGGAGAAGCCCATGGTGGAGAGGGTGAGGAGGCTCAGTGAACAGTACTTAGAAACATCCTCCCTGGAAATCGAAGGAGACGCCATTTCCCATGCCTGCTCTGGGGCTCATCACCGATGCAGGGTGAAACTCCCGAGAGCGAGCTGCCTGGGGTACATTGAGATACTTCCCAGCTGTGTGGGGAGACCTTTGTGCAAACTTCTCAGCCCAGTGAGAAGCCTGGCTACCCACTGGCCCTCTCTAAGTGGGCCTCAGCATCTGTGGGGCAGCTCAAGTCAGGCCCTTGTAATTCGACCCTGGTGTCGTCCTATGCATCTGGCTGAGTCCTGCCAAAGCAAGAATGGACAGGAGGAGCCAGTGGCTGGATTCCTGGGCCCCTGGGGAGTCTGTAGCCTGTTATTTCCTGACTCAAACAAATGGCAAATTTACTCTGGAAATTGCTGAGCAGAGGCCTGCTGGAGCCCCTTAAAAGATGAGCCATGTCACTCTCTAACCCTTGGGGCTTTTGACTCTATGGAGAAGCTGGGCCAGTTAATCCAGCCCTCTGCCAGGTCCTGAGCCAGCCGGGTAGTAGCTGAGGCAAGAGGCCGGATTCTAAGCTTGGCCCACTGTACCCCCGTGAAGGGAGGGGTAAAGCAGGCAGGGTGGGGCTCTTTTCTATAACCAGCTTCCCCAGCTTCCCAAAGCCGCAGTTCAAAGCAGACTTTTCTTAGAACCACAGGCAGAGATGATCCCCACCCCTCGCCTCCCTGGGGGGAAAAGCACAAAAACTTAAGTGGGCCCTGGGGCTCCCAGGAAAGGCTTAATTGCTTTCTGAGAGACCTGTCACCTTCTCTTCTCTCCTCCCACACACCACTGCACTCCCTAGCCCTGCCCCAACCTCTGGGGGGCTCTTGCTTGGGGAGCCAAAGCTCAGGCTCAGAGATCCTTGGCTGCCTCCCAAAGTAACCAGCAGCTATGTGCGGAACAGCAGCTTGCTTCTCCAAATACATCGCCTCGCCACCTCTGCTGAAAAAAGGAACCCTATGTTTGGGGAATAAATGTGCATTTTGCTAGGAGCCAGGCGCTCATCGACAGCAGATGGATGGTGGCCCAGACTGGCTGAGTGGGCCAGACTTCAATGCAAGCAGACGGTGTGAACCGGGATGGGTGGGGATGGAGCCAGCCCAGGAAAGCGAAAACCAGGACGATTGGAGGTTTGCACCCCAAGAGCTTTGTCAGCATCTTGTGTGGCTTGATGAAGTTGAAAACCACTCAGAGGAATGTATCTTAGGAAGGGCATGCTGAAGAAAATCACAAAGAGACCACAGACTTCGAGTTCAGATACCTTAGAATGCATTTCTGGTGGCTCAGCAGGTAAGAGCACTGACTCCTTGCTCTTCTAGAGGACCTGGGTTCAGTTCCCAGAACCTATCCCATTACAGTTCTAGGGGATCCAGTGTCCTCTCCTGACCTCTGTGGGAACCAAGCACATACATGCTAACAAAACACCCAAACACATAAAAATAAAATACAAATACAATTAAACATTTTTCTTCCATGATAGAACGGGCGGGTGATGACCTTCCCCTCACTGTGATGGAGAGACCCCGGATCTTTACAAATACTACTGGCAAAGGAGGAGCTATGGAGGAAAAAACGCTTGCTTCTTATGGCCTTGGCCCAGAGGGGGTGCGCTTGCTTCTGCTCTCAGTCTATGGATGGGAACATGTCACGCGACTGTCTCCAGTCACAAGGGTCGTTGGGAATGCAGTCTTGCTCTTAGTGAGGACTCTCTGAGAAGAGCGCAGCTTGTAGTAGGTAGGTAGTTAACCATTCCGGCAACGGTATGCCATCACGGGACCAAGAAAAAGCAACTCATGCTGAGGTATGTTGTTGCCTAACTGTGATTTTGTTTTCCTTGGCTTTATGTGGGCGCTAGAGTCAGAGCCTGGAGCCTGGAGCCTCGCGGGTGTGGGCGCTAGAGTCAGAGCCTGGAGCCTCAGGGGTGTTTTATCTTTGAGCTATATCCCAGCCCTTGCTCTGAGTGTGGAGAAAGGAGTCTGGCCCTTCAACTAGGAAATTCTGTCTGAATAACTAGAAAGGATTTTGCTTTTGTTGAGGATTTATGGAGGCAAAGAGGTGGCTCAGAAATTAAGAGTGTCTGTTGTGGGCTGGAGAGACGGCTCAGTGGTTAAGATCACCGACTGTTCTTCCAAAGGTCCTGAGTTCAAATCCCAGCAACCATATAGTGGCTCACAACCATCCGTAATGAGATCTGACGCCCTCTTCTGGAGTGTCTGAAGACAGGTACAGTGTACTTACATGAAAGAAAGAAAGAAAGAAAGAAAGAAAGAAAGAAAGAAAGAAAGAA
>JADRCD010218226.1:0-21968 GCA_019843815.1 Montemys delectorum | reverse complement strand
ATCCATCCATCCATCCATCCATCCATCCATCCATCCATCTATCCATCTATCTACCTACCTACCTTCCTTCCTTTTTAATAAGTTCTTTCACTGTCCTGGAACTCCACCATGCTGGGTCGTCTGACTGACCGTGGAGGCCCAGGATCTTCCTGTTTCTGCTTCTCTGGCACTGAGATTACAGGAATAAGTCATCACACCCAGATTTTTCCAGCCTGGGTTCTGGGGACCAAATTCCTTGCACTTGCCAGTCGAGCTTCTTATCAACTGAGCTATCTCCCAGGTGCCTCTTTATTTTGTTTTACAAATGGTCTTAATAGGTAGCCCTGGCAAGACTGGAATTTACTATATAGACCAGGCTGACCTCAAACTTACGGTGACCCTGCCACCTCTACCTCAGCCTTACGAAGACTGGGATCACGCGCTTATGCTACCACACTATTAAAACTAGAAAAGTAATGCTCTCTCATTAGGGAAGTCAATATAGACTCGATCCAGGGTGGGCCAGGCCTGGATTCATGGCTGATGATTCCTGGATCACTTCTGGATGCGCCCATTGCTCACCCTAGCAAATAGAATCTCTGCCACCTAAAGGTTCAGGTATCCTAGGGCCAGGGCCACTGGTCAGGGAAAAGCGCTCCAGAGCAGTGGAGCAGTGTCTGGATCTGCCTGCGGTGTTCCTTTCCCTCGGAAAAAAGAAGAAGGTAGCCATGGGGAGGGAGATCAGCCAACTGGACCACGCCCTTTGTCCTAGTCTCTGAAGCCAAGATGTACATTATATGTGGGTTCTGGGGCAGGGTGCAGACACTGCTAGTAAATAAACTAACCATCCTCCCTGTGAGGTGAATAACCAGCTGCCTCTGTACCCGAAGCCCCTGAATGAATTCAGGTGGTCCATCAGTGTCCTCACTGTCTACCTACAAGCCCACCTGGCAGTTAGGTCACGTAGGGCAGGACCCTTGGAGTACTCTCAGTGAAGGTCATAGAACTTCCTGCTCTGTCCCTGATAGCCACCATGACCTGGTTACTTCCCAAAGTGAAAGCATAGGTCTGAGAGCGTGGGCACCCAGACCAGAAGAGACTCTCTCTCAAGGCAGGTGTTCTGCACTGCTCCATTCCCTAGCCTGGGGTCCCAGCTGCCTTTCCCAGCAGCAGGAGCGCCCCCAACCAGCCCAGGCCAGTCACATGCATGCTTTGATTCCAGTCTTCTTTCCCACAGTCTTTCCGGGTCCCTAAGGAACTAGGTAAAGAGCAAGTGCTGAGACCCTGAGGTTCTGAGAGCACAACCTATGCTTGAAGCCAGCTTAGCACCCGCTAGCACTAGCCTTCCCTGCACCGTCCAGCTAGCTTCTATAACACTCCGCCTGCTCCCACCCTCTGGGAGGCGTGACAAGCTAGGACATCCTGGCTGGCAGTCCTGTGATGTTCACCCTCCCTGGCCTGCTAAATATACATCAAGGAGGAATCTGGGAAGGAGCTACTACAGGCAGGATTAAATCTTCCACTGGCCAACAGCCATGAGGGCAGCTGGGCTGCCTGGAAGGACCCTAAGGTTATTCTCAGAGAGGTCCCCAAACCAGCTAGGGAGATGGGGGTCCAAGCTCCTCCCACCAGGGAAGGGAAATGGGGCCTTGGGCCGAGCTGAGGAGGCTTGGCCTGTAGGCGGGAGACAAGTGGTGCCTCATTGCCTCTCCTGCACCCAATGAAGGAAACTGAGTCAAAAGAGAGTGGGGGCTCTACTGATCAAATATCCTAAACCACTTACTCTAGAAAGAGCTAGACAGGGCTGGCGAGATGGCTCAGTGGGTAAGAGCACCGACTGCTCTTCCGAAGGTCCAGAGTTCAAATCCCAGCAACCACATGGTGGCTCACAACCATCCGTAATGAGATCTGACGCCCTCTTCTGGTGTGTCAGAAGACAGCTAAAGTGTACTTATGTATAATAATAAATAAATCTTAAAAAGAAAAAAGCTGGACAGCCCCCCCCCCTTTGGGTTGATTTGGCTGACACACTTCTACATCATAGTCTATCCCTGAGGGAAGCTGAGGCAGGGACCTGGAGGCAGGAACTAACGCAGAGATCACCTGGGGCCGCTGCTTCCTGCCTGGTTCTCCATGGCTTGCTCAGCCTGCTTTCTTAAACAGCCCAGGACTGCCTTCCTAGGGACTGTTCACAGTGGGCTAAGCTCTCCCACCCTAGTCATCCATGAAGGAAATGACCCCACAGAGTCGCCTACAGGTCAGTTGGAGAGAGCCGTTCTCTCAGTTGAGGTTCCCTCTTCCCAGATGGCCCTAGCTTATGTCAAATTGATCAAAAAAAAAAAAAAAAAAAAAAAAAAAAAGTTGATTTCTTTTTCTGGCTCCTATGTATTTATAAATTTATTGTTATTTTAAGATAGTGTCTCTTGTTTCTCAGGCTAACTTTGAACTTGCTGTGTAGCTGAGGCTAGCCTGGTCTCCTGATCTTCCTATACTCCCCAAATGCTGGGATTGTAGGCACATACTCATGTGCCGCCACACCTGTCTTGTTGTCATTTTTAATTCAGTGCTGGGCAGGCACTCTACTGACTAAGCTAAATCTCGAGTTTGGTCTGTCTGTCCGTCCATCTGTCTGTCTGTCTTATCTATCTACCTATTGTCTGAGCTAAGGCCTTTGTGTATAGCTCAAGCTGGCTTCAAATTCATAACATAGCCCATACAGTTCTCAAACTTGTGATTCTTCTGTCTCAGCCTTCCCCGTCCTAAGCTTATAGGCACGCACCATCTCCAGCCTTGTAGGCTCTTTGAATAGAATCTGGGGACTCCGGAGAAAAGTCTCAGCTGGAGTGGGGATGGATATACCACCAGCAGGTCCCGGATGGACCACCCCTCTTTCTGCTCGAGTCTGCCTCCAATGCTTGCCACACGAGGAACTACGTGAATTCAGTAGCCTATCATCAGCGAGGGTAACAGACTCCTTCACACTTTGGGTTGAGAAGAAGGGCCCCAGCAGACTCCGGGGCCTCTCCAGGGATAACAGTGGTGGGGTTGGGATGCAGAGAGCCCGTACTTTTCTACCTCTGCTCCTCACTCACCCTGCATGACTCACCTTCCTGTCACGGTCAAACTCCCTTGGAGAGCAAGATGCCCAAGTGCTGCCCAGGACAGAAACCATTCTCATGGGGTGGGGGTAAGTGTCGTCATGGAGATGGGTTGGGGTAGAGCAAGTGAGACCCCAGAGACCCAGACCAGACCAAATGAGCCCAGATGGACTAAACTCCCCATGGTGGAAAGGGAAACTTGCATTGCTGAGGTCAGCAAGAAGACCTGGCCCCTGCTGGTGGCTATGACAAAGACCTTCAAACAGCCATGTTCAGGAAACCACTGGGTGCGTGTGCGTGCGTGCGTGCGTGCATGCATGCGTGTGTGCTGCGAGTGGAAAGGGTGGTGGAGGGGTGTGACTTCAGGATGGATGCAAAGACAGGGGGACAGTTGACCCTTCCCACCCATTAACTCCCTGCTGGCAGTGGGCCCTGAGCCAGTCACTTGGATTTCCTTATAAAAGCCAGTTGAAAGACTGATTCTTGCACCTGTTGGGTCAGCCAGACAGTCCTGCAGCGCCCCCTGCTGGATAAGACATCAGGGGCGTCGGGTATCGAGACTGTAAAGAGCCCATGCTCTCACCTAATGGGTGATTAGGATCCCGAGAAAGACTATCCTATGGTCGGTTTAGCCCGGCAGCTGGGACAGCGAAGGGACTCAGTGCAGAAGTTAGGACTGGGAATATAATTCAGCGGTAGAGTGCTTGCCTAGCATGCACGAGGCTACAAATCTCAGCTTCAGTGGGAGTAGGGTGTGTGAGCTCCCTAGCACTAATTTGGGGTATGCAGGCTGGTTCAAAAGGTAATCTTTAGCTACACAGTGAATTTGGGGCCAGCCTGTGCTACATGAGACCCTTTCTCAAGAACAAAACAAAAAGGTGACTCTGTCAGCCAGCACCCTGACCCTGCACTTCAGAGCTAAGGGACAATTTACTTCTGCTGTTGTTCAAGCCACCTGTCTGTCCGACGTTGTGGTGTCAGTCTTAGAAAATGAATGAGCTGGGTCCAGAAAACCATTCTTCAGCCAACTTCCGATCAAACCAGTAAAAGCCATACAAAGACTTGGGAAGAGCCAGGTAGCAGTGGCTCAAACCTTTCGTCTGGGGAGGCAGAGATCAGTAGATCCCTGAGTTCCAGGCTAGCCTGGTCTACAAAATGAATTACCCAAACATTAATTAGAAATGCCGTGCTGGAGAGATGGCTCAGCAGTTAAGAGCACTGATTGCTCTTCCAGAGGTCCCGAGTCCAATTCCCAGCAACCACATGGTGTCTCACAACCATCTGTAATGGGATCCGATGCCTTTTTCTGGCATACAGGTACGCATGCAATTCTCATATACATAAAATAAATAAATCTTAAAAAAAACACCCCAAAACTCAGTATTTCATTTGGCTCAAAATCAAGTATAACTTTTGCTTTATCCCCAGAGATTCCATGTGGGGTATGGACGGATTGGCCTGAGCTGAGAGAGACACCATTCATTCCTCTTGTGGTTCCCCTCTTCCTTGGTTGCCTGGCCTTGCACCCCCTCAACCCTAAGCAGAAAAAGAGCCCAGCACCCACCCTGTTTGCTTCCAGACCCGGGACCAGGAACTGAGAGGCATACTTTATATATCAAAGCAGACTTGGCCTCCATGTTCTCCCAGCATCCCTTAGTCTCTGCCTGGCATACTCTGCCCCCAACCCTGAGCTTTTCTAGCCTAGGGTCTGGGCTGCCCTTCCCCCAGAGGCTCCTCCCTATATAATCCAGACATTTGGTGTCTTCTCCTCCTCCTCTTCTCTTCTCCCTGTGCTAGTGCCCTTTCTCTCTCCCTTTCCTATCCCTCCTTTGCCTGTGGTGACTTCCCTAGCCTCAGTCCTCCGAGCCGGTCGCTGTGATCTCATCTACCCTAGAGCAGCTTCCCAATAAACCTGCCTTCGATATAATCTAATCTGGCTTGAATTGGCTCATTTCACCAGTAGAGGGATAACCTAACACACCCTGCACTGCACACATCTGTGTGTGTGCATGGAGACTCTGATGCTTGGCGCCCACAGTGACAGTACCCGCCCGCCTCACGCAGCAGTTGGGTCAGCTCCCAGAGTTCCAGCCTTTTCTCTCATCTCAGACCTGGTGGCTTAGAACACACATGTAGCTACTATCACAGGGTACAATCAGAAGCATCCCGCCCCATCCCCAAAGGCCTAGAGCAGCGGCCAACACACACTAGCACACCAAAGCTACATCAAGGCTAGAAATCAACTTTCAGTTCAAGCAATTCTGCCACTATGTGTTTGTGACACAGTTGGGGACATTTTGCTTTTTCAGAGTTTAATCGAATTGGGAACAGTGGCTGAGAGTGAAGGATGACGGCTGTTATTCTTTCTGGGTGTGGTTGAAAGTTCAGGTCTGAGTGCCTTAACTCTCTGGACAAGTAAGGGAGGAAGTGGGGAGGCGGGTGACGGAGCATTTATTCTACATCAACTGTGTATCTGGCCTACATCAGCTCTTCAGCTTGCATCATTCAGCCATTGACCATGAAGGTAGGTGGGGCTCAGTTCCAAGCTCCTATGGAGGAAAGAGGTCAGCTCAGCCCGAATAGGAAGCAGAAAAAAAGGCCCCAGCTGGTAACTAATGTGTTTACCCAAGGCCTGCAGCAGGTGGGCGGTCCATCTGCTGAGCTTTTCCTACTGAGCCCCAGGTTGGGGTGGGGGTGGGGCAGCACCAGACTTTCCAACTCCACCCATTCAGCCACTCTGCCTCCCCCACCCCAACCCCTGTACAAAAGAAATACACCTTCCTCCAAGGCTGGGGGAGGCGGTGGGGCGGTGGGGGTGGCAGGGTGTTTTAGTTTTTAGTACCCTGGGCTAGAAAATGGCAAAGCAAGACTCATAGACCCTCTGTGGTGCTGGTGCAAGGAGAAATTCAGAATTAAATGAGGGGTATCTGAAACCAGAGTGATTGCTTCTCCCTGTCTGGGACAGCCATGGGGATGCCCAGTGTGCGTTAACACACTGGGACCTCTGTTCCTTAACTAAGCATCTCTCCCTGCTCAGCCAAAAACATCAGCACCCCTGTCTAGGAAAGGCCGTCAGTGCCCACTGGCTGATGGCTTCCTTTTCAAACTCCAACTTTATCCCTGGAAGTCAAAGGGGCCACCAGTTTCGGGAGTGGGAGGCAGGCCAGTTTCACAAGAATATGTGCATCTGTCCTCTCTGTCCATCCATCCTCCCTTCAATTCATCCCTTCAGCTCACATTAGCATTTGCCCCATATGTGCCAGGTGGAAAGCCCCTTGCAAAGGGGTACCTCAACAGCTGCTATGCTTTGTGGGCCAGCAGAGACCTCTCTTCCCCCTCAAAAAAAAAAAAAAAAACAGCAATTGAAATGAAGCTAATCAATAGGGTGACTAACATTTTTTTTTCTTTTTACCTGGAGTCTCCCAAAGTGGGAACTTTTTCCTTTCCCCCAGATTGTAAAATTGGTAAAGTTTTGATGAATACAATCACAAAGGTTTCCCCAGGTGGTGGTGGCACATATCTTTAACCCCAGCATTCAGGAGGCAGAGGTAGGTGCCTCAGAGGCAGAAGCCTCTGAGTTGGAGGCCAGCCTGGTCTACAGAGCGAGTTGCAGGACAGCCAAGTCGGCACAGGGAAATCCTGTCTCAAAAAACCAAAACCAAACAATTGCAAAGGTCTCTGTGCGGGTGGCGCTGAGGCCCCTGGAATCTCTAGCCTGGCCCCTTTAGCTCTACAGCTCTGTCCCTACAGACTTCAGCATGAGTTCCACCACCATTCCCTTTGGCTGTGACTTTAAGGTGCAAGCCATGTGGACATCATGGATGACCTGTCGGACAGTGGCTCTGAAAGTCTTGCTGATGAAGCAATAGAGGCCAAAGTTGACTGATGTGTTGAGCATAGCCAACATGTTGGCTATATCCAAGGCCAGGTGGACCCTCCAGTCTCGGTGAACAGGGGCCACATAGAGATGGTACAGCATGACAGAAATTCGAGGTGCCCAGAGAAGGGCAAAGAGGGAGGTGACACCCAGGAGGATGGCTGTGCTCTTGCTCACCCATGGCCGTAGCCCTCTCTGACCTCTCTTCCTCAGTCGAAGGATGATGGCAGAGTTGGTGACCAGGAAAACATTGCAGGGAATGAAGTAGACGATGAGACAGTGAGCCCACTTGAGGAGCTTGTCCATAGTGCTAGGAGGGTCTGCATCCCTCCACACATCCAGCCACCAGTAGAACGGGATGCCGGTCAGCAGGGTAACAGCAAGGACAGTGGCAATAGCTCGGTGGGTGCGGCCTGGAGACGAGGTGGCCCGATGGCGCAGAGGGCGGCACAGGGCATTGTAGCGGTCCACCGTGAACAAGACTGCAATCCAGACTGAGGCGTGATTGGCAGCAAACTCCAAGATGTTAGCTGTGCGAACTACGGCCTGGGGCACCTGGCGGGCCAGCACGGCTCCCTGCAGGAGGAAGCCTACGAAGACGATGATCACTTGGGTGACAATATCTGAAGCTGTGAGTGCCAGGAGATAGTGGTAGGAGGATTTCCTGGTCCTGGCAGCAAGGCGGGCCAGCGCCACTGTAGTCAGGACGTTAACTGATGGAGACCCATGTCAAGGAAGGGAGAGGTCAGAGGCATCAGAAGGGGTGTTAGTAGTGGGCTCCTCGAGATGTTTGCATGGTCCCTCCCACCTGTCATTGCAAGGGACAGTGCTGCCTTCTGTTTCTAGTTCCCTCTTACTCCTTCCTGCAGTACTGGGAACTGAACCCAGGGCCAGGCACGCACTATACTACTCCAGTATGTCCTAGTGCATTTAAAATTAGCCTTCTTTTTCACTTTGTATTTTGAGTCAGGGTCTCACTAAGTTGCCCTGGCTGGCCCAGAACTCACATGGTAGCCGGGTCGGCCCTGTACTTCCTGTTTCTGCTTTCCCAGATCCAGCTGGCCTCAAACTCCCTGTAGAGTTGAGGATGACCTTGAACTTCTGATCTTCCTGCCTGTATCTCCCGAGTGGCTAAGATGACAAGTGTGCCCCGCTATGCCCAGTTTATGTGTTGCTGAGGATGGAACCCAGGGCTTTGTGCACGCTAGACAAACACTCAGCCAAATGAGCCACAGCCAAGTCCTTCGCCTGCTTGCAGGGATAGTTTGAGTGGCAGATCACTCACCTAGCATGCCACAGGTCCTGGGTTCTGTCCCCTGTAACCACAAAAACAAATTGCTGGGAACAAGCAAAAGAAACGTATTCTAAGTACTATCATTTTGTGTTCAGACTCCATTTACTCATAGGGGGAACTAAGGTCAAGGTCGCAGGCCCTATGGGAGGGAGCTGGGGACTTCCTAATAGCTGAGCAGCTTCTGTTGTAAGGAGACAATTGCCTGAGTCCATATATCTCAGCGGACAACCTGCAAGGAGACAAGTGTCTGAGTCCAGCCATCTCAGGTACAACTTCCCCATCTTGCTGGCAGGGTTAAACCAAGCTTATGTCCCCACCCCAGGAACCAGCTCCTATTCTAATTGGTGGGAAAAAAAATGTAACAAGAACTTGGCACAGATGTTTGTAATCTGCAGGCTTAAATATTCTGTGATATTCTGGCTCGTTCTTGCAGTTCAGCTTCTGAGTCTATTCTGTGGCCCTGACCAGTAGTGGCTTGATTATAATAAGTTTTTATCACCTGCCTTGACCTGGTGTTTGAGTTATGTTGGATTTAAGTGGACCCCATAGCGAAAATCAAATCAAAATGAAGCTTATTGGGCTGGTGAGATGGCTCAGTGCCTAAGAGCACTGATTGCTCTTCCAAAGGTCCTGAGTTCGATTCCCAGCAACCACATGGTGGCTCACAACCATCTGTAAAGGGATCTGATGCCCTCTTCTGGTGTGTCTGGAAACAGCTACAGTGTACTCATATAAAAATAAAATAAATCTTTTTTTTAAAAAATGAAGCTTATTTTGCCGAGCTATATAATCTGGTCAGCCTTGCCCCATCATATGGAGGCTGTCAGCATTCCTTCTTGGCTCTGCCCCATAGTTACCTGGCAACAGCCAGGTATACCTGACTCACTATAAAAGGGGCTGCTTGACTGCTCCTCACTCTTGCTCTCTCTTCCCTTTCCCCTCCCCCTATCTCTCCACGTGTTCATGGCCGGCCTAGCCTCTACACTCTCTCCCCCCTCTGTCTCTACCACCCCCTCAACTCCCCTCCTCATGCCCTGAATAAACTCTATTCTATACCATACCCACCATGTGGCTGGTCCCTCAGGGGGATGGGATGCCTCATCATGGGCCCCCAGAGGCACCCCCTTCTCCCCCACCATACCATGCCTCTACCAAACATAACCCTGGCTTCCTTTTCTTTTTTTATGAAACACACCAGAGGCTATGGACCAGCTTGGTAATACTGGGTGGCCCCATCTGGGTAAGCATCCATGCTGGCTTCCTAGCCTAGTCTTTCTCAGATGTTCTATGTGCTTCAGAGCAGAAGTGTCCTGGGATCCAGGTATAGGTTTATGTACTAGACTTAGAGGGTACCTCCCAAACAAACCCACCTGGCTTTTTCCTATATCAATGCACACACCCCACCCCCACCCCATTCAGGCTCCACTCTGCACAGTGGCTACACAGGATCTTGGACAGTGCCGCACGGATCCTCTGCGATTTAGTTATCTTGAGAGACTTGGGAATGACTGATGGAGTGTCCCAATTGTGGCTCAGCTGAGGTCCCCACTCACCAGGCAGCCCCAGGCTCAGCAGGACACTGTAGTAGATGACAGGTATGATACCAGCCACACAGGGTGACCTCTCTGGGATCTCTGGCCAGTGGCCATCCACACCATCATATCTTGGGTTACTCCCATTGACTGTAGGCAGCAGGGTTACTTGTGGATGTGCAGCTAGGAAGGATGGAAGGGCAGAGGGACTGCAATTGATTTCTTTTCACTGGAGTTTGACAGCAGTCCCTGCCTGACCCCAAGGCAGCTTCTGTTTAGTGCTGCTCTGAGCAGAGCCCCGGGACAGACCCAGACAAATGCAGTCTCTATCTCTACGGAATCTCACCCCCTCCACCCCCTGTCTGCTCTCTTATCAACGGTGGAGAGTCTTTGGCAGTGGTGACAACCCTTCCCCCACATCATCATCCCTGCCACCAAGGAAACCCGGCTACCCTGTGGTAGTTGGGGACGAACAGGGACCAGACTGGAACTAGAGCAGCTGCACCTTTAATGAAGAGTCTGATCGGGTGGTGGTTCCCAGGCACTGCTCAGCTCCATGTAACAGCCAGCCCCTCTCGGGAAAGACGAATAGGGTTCCCTTCCTTCCTAAGCCCAAGAGCATTCTTCCTCACAGCTTATCACAGCTGATGCTCCAATGGCCTGATTGCCCCATGTGGAAACTGAGTCCCAGAGTAAGAGGGTGCAGTTGTCCAGGGGCTAGTATAAAACCAGGACGCCTACACATCTGTGCTGGCCTCTAGTTGCTGGCCTCTAATTGCTGGCCTCTAGTTGCCTCAGATACATTTTGAATCTTTTTAGAATTTAACATACAGCTTTTTCTTTCCTGCTGAAGATAAGCATTGCCGGAGGGCGGGGGGGGGTGTTCCTCCCACCTCTCTGTTCTCCCACCTCCCTATCCTCCCCATCGCCTTCTCTACCCCCAGCCTCATCTTCCACACTTGACCTCTATCTTACTACTTGCTCCTTCTCCCATTTGAAAAGACTTTACCTGTCTCTGGTCCCTCAAGTCCCATAGTTCCAGGTCCTGGGTCCCACCCAGGTCACCAGCAGCTTTTCCTTGGGATCGCCACAGCACCTTGCAACATCACCAGCTGCGTCCCTCACACTGGCTCTCTGAGGAAGAGTTATTTGCCCCAAGCTTCTCCCTGTAGCTCTGAGTCTGTTGGTTCAGAGAGTGGGAGAGTAGGGGTGGGGAGAGAGGGAAAGAAGGGGGAGGGCCCCAGCCATCCAGCCGGGGAACTAGATCCAGTAGGAACAAACAGTACTGGCAGAGGTTTGCTGGGCAGGGGGCTTCAGGAGAGAAAGGCCGAGGGTAAGGTGTGTCTGTGCTTAGGGGGAAGGGAAGGGAGGTGAAAGGGTAGGAAGGCAGGCCTAGCTCTGCATAGCTGCCTGTGTGCAAGGGGCCATGGTAAACCGGCCCACTCAGTGGGGGCAGCCACATCCTGAAGTTGAGGCTCTTGGGGGAAGCTAGGATACAAGGGGCCAATTCCGTGGGTTCCCACGTGATGAACGACTCTTGCTTGCCAGAAAGGAAGACATTTGTGTCCCGGAACTGAGAGATTTAGCACAAAGTCTTAGAGGAAGGCAGCTTCAGGCAGGGCTTAGATTCCCCAGAGAGGTCTCAGGAGCTAGGTTCAAAGGAGTCTCACCTGTAGACGCCACTGTGGAAGGGTGATGAAGTCCAGAGGATGGGGGATGTTGGAACAAAGGCTAGCAAGAAGCCATGTGCTATGCTGCCCCAGGAGAAGGCTGCCCAGGCTGCCTGCAGGGTGAGGAGCACAGGGCCCTGTGGTCCAGCAAAGCTGTTTTTTTTCCCCTGGACCTGGCGCAGCCAAGCAGCTCTCAGGAACACTATTCTCTGGTAAATAAACACCAGCCGGTGCCGGCAAGCTGCAAAGGAGCTGGAATCCATGGCGAGCAGCTCCCTGCACCTAGGTGAGGAGTAACCAGGTCGGCCTACTGTGGGCATCAGGACAGACTCCAGTGGCACTGCCTGGGGTGCACAACTCAAGTCTACCCTGGAGTCACTTTCCACAGTTGTCTTACTTGCTTTTCTATTGCTGAGAGAAGACACCAGGACCAAGGCAACACATATAAAAGAAAGCATTTAAGTGGGGCTGGCTTACAGTTTCAGAGGGTTAGTCCATGATCCTTATGGTGGGGGGCAGACAGGCATGATGTTGCAGTAGCTGAGAACTTTACATTTTGATCCTCAGGTGGCAGGCAGAGACTGAGACTGGGCCTGGGCTGAGCTTTGGAAACCTCAAAGCCCCACCCCCAGGGACACACCTCCTCCTGCAAGGCCACACCTCCTCCAACAAGGCCATGCCTCTTAATTCTTCCCAAACAGTTCCACTCACTGTGGACTAAGCATGGAAACATATGAGCCTGTAAGGGCCGTTTTCATGCAAGCCACCATAGTGGTCTACCTACTGGAACTGTGGTAAGGTAAATCCCATGCCTGGGGCTGGAGCCAAGCCACCCGATCCTAAGGCTCATTTTATTCTCACAGTAGAAGCTTGCTGCCTGTCCCCTGGTGGCCACACAGGGATCCCGAAAGGGTTCTACCAGGCCCCCTTGGCAGCAATGAGGTGGAGGCAGGTGCTGTCTGCTCAGGACAGGTCCCCCGGTATAGTGTTGGGAATTCAGCTCAGAAAAAAGCAAGTGTTACAGACAGACCCTGTACACTTCTACCTCACTGCACTACGAGGCAGGAGTGAGCAGAGCCTGGTACTGGGAAAGGCAGTCATGTCTGAGGGGCAAGGAGGACTTCCATTTCCCCTATTCCACCTCTATTTTTTTTCTTTTTCTTTTTGGTTTTTTCGAGACAGGGTTTCTCTGTGTAGCCCTGGCTGTCCTGGAACTCACTCTGTAGACCAGGCTGGCCTCGAACTCAGAAATCGGCCTGTCTCTGCCTCCTAAGTGCTGGGATTAAAGGCGTGCACCACCACTGCCCGGTCCACCTCTATTTTTATTTTTATTTCTCGGGATGTGAATGTTATAGGGAAGCTTCGGTGCTCTTCAGACAGAGCCTAGTGCTCTCTGCTACCGCTCTCCTGTGACCTACACAGATAACCAGAGCACTGGATCAGGAGTGAGGTAAAGACAGGGTAGAGGAGGGAAGCTACATTTGCTAAAAAGGACACCTTCTCATCTGTGCCTTCAGCCGTCTTCACCCTTGGGACCCCCCTGTGAAAGGGATTTTTCACATCTGTCTGTCTGCCTATCTATCTATCTATCCATTGTATTTGGAAGTATATGTGCCTTGATTCACCTTTTGCAGAAGACCCAAGTTCAGTTCCCAACATTCACATGGGATGAGTTTGTTTTCCCAACACCCATGTTTGATTGCTCTCAACTTTCTATATAACTATAGCTCCAGGGGATCCCACACCTTCTTCTGGCATGCAGTTTCTCTCTCTCCCTCTCCCTCTCCCTCCCTCTCTCTCTTTCTTTCAAACACACACACACACACACACACACACACACACACACACAAGTAAAAAAAAAAACATTGCCTTAGAAGGAACTGGAGAGATGCCTCAGCAGTTAAGAGTGCTGGCGGCTCTTCTGGAAGACAAGAGTTCAATTCCCAGAACTCACATAGCAACTCACAAACATCTGTAAACTCCAGTTCCAGGGGATCTAATGCCCTGCCTCCTGTGGGCACTGTATGCATGTGGTGATACGTTTTGTAATGTGGTGGCATGATGCGGTGGGAGAGGGTACCTTAGTGGGCCCGTGCTGAGGCACCCCCTCCATAGGTACCAGCCATACGATGGGTCTAGTATAAAATGAAGTTTATTTGAGGCGTGAGAAGGAGGTGTGGGAAAGAAAGGGACAGAAAGAGAGAGGAAAGAGAAAGAGGAGAAATGGCCAGCTGAGAACACATGGTGGGAGGGCATAGAGGGAGGGAGGGAGAGAGGCCAGAGAGACAGGGGAGGGGAGGAGAGGGAAAGAGGGAGAGAGGGAAAGAGGGAGAGAGGGAAAGAGGGAGAAAGAGAGAGGCCAAATAGTCCTTTTATAGCAAGCTAGGCTGTTGCTGAGCAGAGTCTAGAAAAAAAAAACACTAACACATAGTGCACAGACATACATGTAGGCAAAGACCCATACATATAAATAATAAATATATTTTTAATTGCTTTGGAATCTTCAAGGTGAAGGTGTGGCTTTCTAGACAGAAAATGCTATAATTCAGGGACATGTGGGTTCTGGGACCCTTCACACCCTATAGGAGATGTCATGCTTATCAATAGCATTGAGCTACACAGAACAAGAGCTGGAGTCTGCAAGATCCATAACCAGGGGACAGCACTGTCAACACTGACATGCCAGGGAATAGCAGTACTTGACTGGGCATAGGTGCCACCAAGTCATCAGTAGGTAGCCTGTGCAGAACTATTATGCTTTTGTTTTAATCCCAGGTGTGGGATATGAGGCTGTTTCAGATTGTGCACATCAGCTGAATATGATTTGTGTAGTGCTCTAGCAGGGGCATGAATTTGCCAGCAGCAGATAGTTTCTGCGATTGTGTGAAGTTTGGAATTCTGGGGACTTTCAGAGGGTATATAAATGCTAGAGCCCCGAGAGGTGGAGGCTTGCTGGTTGCTGTTGTTTGAGGTTTGTTAAGTAGTTGTATACAAAGAAGAAACAAGAAGAAATTAGGTATTCTGACAGCAAAGATCAAACTTGCCCCAAGGAACTTGATGCCCCTAATCAACAGGAAGTAGTCTAACAATAATGTTGCCCCCTCTCCCACCCCTTACTTTGTCCAGGGATCTCTTTCCTCTATTTTTTCTCTCTTATCTGATGTTGGGGGGATTGAAAGGGTAAAAGAAAGAAGAACCCACAAAATAGCCAAGTCCAGCTACAATGTTTCCTATTCTTGGTGAGGGGAGTTTCTTCCTACATTGTATCTATATCAGTGGCCAGGGTAGGCAGCTGATAGTTCAGAGGAAGGGACTGTCGTGTAGCTATAAGCTGGCTGTGTAAAGTGAAAGATATTGTCATCCAACAGCGACATACCTTGATCTTCCTGGTCCTTAACATCTTCAGCCATCACCAGTCCATCCATCCAGTGCTACCTGGAGGGAGCATCCATGGGCTCCACATCTGCTTGTCCCTCCACTGCTCATCCTTACTAATGGCAGGCCGGCTTAGTTAACTGCCTCTCTGTGTTGACACACCAGAAGATCAAGGACCATAGAAGGTCAGCATGCTGGTAGGGGTCACAGATGTGGCAGTTGGGATTTGAAGTCAGGTTCGTTCCTCCTCTTGTCTCCCCCAGGACTGTTTTATTTCACTCCTTCACACAATGTTCTTGGGAATAAGCCGAGGCTCCATGGAAGAGAGGTCAGTGGATCAGACGACTGGCTGTGTTGGCTGGGGCGTGATCAAGGATGCTGAATAGGAGAGCAGCTGTGCCACTGTGAGTCATCCATAGCACGTGAGTAACTTTAGGGTGACCCTCTACCCTTTTGAGACAGGTGTCTTATAACCCAGGCTGGCCCTAAGCTCTCTATGTAGCAGAGGCTGAGCCTGAATTCCTGAGCTTCCGGCTCCTGTCTCACCGGGCCTTTCTTTTGTCCTTCGTGGATCCAGTGGGTGTATTGAGCCTGGAGCCTCTTCCCCAGTGAAGTGAGCCATTCATGACTGGACAGAAGACGTTATGAGTGTAAGGAGGCTGCTAGGCAGGGGCAGGCTGGGCCTCAGGTCTACCTCTCCTCCATGTCCCCTCAAGCTCAGTGTCCAGAGTCTGCTCTTTACCTCTGCAGAGTTAGAAACTCCCCCCTTTCTATTCATGACTGTGGAAGTTTCCAGGTGCTTCTAGACCCTCTTGAGATACTTTGCTACATGGAGATCATTTATTGCTGTTGATCTAGCTTCCAAGAAGAGCTACCCTGAGTGTATGGACATTTATGCCCACGCTGTGCCTCTTCTGCCTGAGCATAAACAAGCCCCTTAGTGCATCTATACCCTGGGCAGGAAGTCACATTCCACTGGCTCCTCTCTGGGGACTGTTCTCGCTTGCGAGATCTTTAGACTTGTGCTCAAGGAGTGACAGAGCTTCCAGAGTATGGGGGTGGTGGGATGGATGGCAAGGAAGAAGATGTGGTGGTGCTCTTCTGTCACCTTGAAGACTGTGCAGGCTGAGCACTCTTCTGTACATATCCAGTCTCAAGACTCTCCCACCACACACTGTAGCAATGGAAATTTTTTTTCTTTTCTTTCTTTCTTTCTTTTTTCTTTTCTTTTTTTTTTTTTTTTTTGGTTTTTCGAGACAGGGTTTCTCTGTATAGCCCTGGCTGTCCTGGAACTCACTCTGTAGACCAGACTGGCCTCGAACTCAGAAATCCACCTGTCTCTGCCTCCCCAGTGCTGGGATTAAAGGCATGCGCCACCACCGCCCGGCAGGAAACTTTTATCCAATAAGTCAGTTTCTAAATCATTAGAAAAGACGCAGGGATGAGGGAAGTTAGAATCCTGGGAAGAGTCTGTCAGAGATGAGGAGTGGGAGGTCTTCTTGGTAGCCGGAGCCCTCCATAGAGCAGGATCTGGCCTCTGACAAACTCAGGTTTCCCAGGATCCTCTGACCTCCATGTTTCAATCTTAAGGGAATCCCTCTCACAAGCAAGTGGGAGCAAATCTTGTAGATTCTATGTAAAAGTGAGGTCTCAACACTTACGTGAATATACATGCACATGCACAACACATGCCCCCACACACGTGTGCATACACATACATATACATGCGCACACATGTGTGTACACACATGCACACATACACACGAATGCAAACACACACGCATATAAACACATGTACGCACAGACATGTGTATCACCCACACAGACATGAACACACATATACAGGACTCCAGACCCCACACTCCCCTTCTCTGTTGCCTTTGTATTTAGGACATTTTTCTGTACTGGCTAACTGAGACCGCAGTCTAGCTCCCTGCCTCAGTCTCCCTACCCATGGACTATGGTGCCAGATTTGCTGCATACCTTCTTGGAACTTTGGGAAGGGGAAGGTTGGAATTTAGGTAGAAGTTGGTGAAAGGCACCTTCTGGGGAGAGGAACCTTGAAATGATGGGCCCTGCCTAGGTGTGAACTAAAGACTTGGGCAGTCGTGGTAGAGAGACAGGCTGTGTTCCTTCAACAAGGGCCACAGTACAATGTTCCTGGTGGGAGATGATCAGTCCCTCTGCAGCATTTCTAAAGGCCCATCATCGTCTCCAGAGCATGACAGGAACTTTCTTCAACAAACAGCATGAGAATAATCCTCTTTACCCCACAACCCTATTCAAGGTCCTTATCCTCCCCTCTGGATAACTGGCCCACCCTAAAATGGGAGTGGGGGAGGGATAGAGCCCTGAGCCAGCTCTTCCTTGCCTCTTCCAGGCTCTCTCTTTGCAGCCAGCTCACCAGGACACTGCCAAGTATGCTCTGTGCCAGGATGGAGGCTGGGCCTGGGGGCTGGGGCCCTAGGCTTGGTGGCTGCCAGGGGTCCTGAAGCCCTTTGCTTGCCCTTCAGAGAGCTTAAAACTTCCCGGGAGAGGAACAGCTAGCTTTGCTGGGTTGTCTGGAGAGGTGGGGGAGGAGGGTGTCCGGATCTGTTCCCCTTGGGGGCCCAGGCCAGCACAAAAGCCCCTGGGGCTGCCACTCTCTGGCTTAAGTAGTTGCCTAGGCAACAGCAGGGGCCAGCTTCAACCAATCCATGGCAGAGGCTGGTAGGGGGAGGGAAGCTAGGAGGGAAGGGGGTACTGTCCCCTTGCTGGATCCTATATAAGGAGGAGGGATGGGATTGGAGTGCTCTGGACTTGACTGTCCCTCTAGTGGACTTAGGGACAGAGCACAAAGATGCTTAGAAAAGGTTCCCACAAGCCTGGGTCCTGGGGCAGCTTCTGGGCCATCCTGGCTTTGGTGGGACTGGTCACTCGCGCAGGTAAGTGGAAAGTAAGGGGACCAGGTGCCTGGTAAGGAAAAAAGTAAGGGTTGGGGGCAAGAACTTCTGCTAGGAACTATAGAGGGCTGGCCAGGAGGTGGAGCCAGCCAGCCAGCCCCAGAGAACATGGAGAGACTTGACATCTCCACGGACAGAGAGAAGGGGGCACAGCCTTCTGGGGGGTGGGGGAAGGGGCTGGGCAGCAGGCAGGAGTCTGAATAACAAAAAGACCCTCTACTGTTCATTGTCTCAGGCAGCTGGGTCCAGGCAGAGGCTGCTTGGGGACGCCATCAGCATTCAGGTCCTTGGGAGTGACAGCTGGGGAGGCGGGGCTGGGAAATTCACCCTCAGCAGCTGCTCGATTTCTCCCTTGCTGGATCTCCCTCTCCCACACACAGATGCTCACTCTTGTGAGCCTTCCTTTCAACAATCCACACATAGGCCCTGTGCCCACTGTGTGTGTGTGTGTGTGTGTGTGTGTGTGTGTGTGTGTGTGTGCGCACAAGAGCTGCCTGCTGGTGCCCTTCTGTAATTGTCAGATTGTTAACTGCCTGTTTTTCCCAGTCTGCAAGGCTCCCTGCACTGCTCTGGCTGGGGGCTGTCTTTTCTATAACTCAGCATGTGTCCCCATCTGACCCCATAGCTGCCCTGAGAACACAAGAAACAGGCCTCTCTGGGAGGGGAGATGCTGACTTTAACACTGTCACCCCTAGAGTCCTATTCCTTCACTGTTAGGTCCATGGAACTTCCTTGGGTCCCTGACTGTCTCACTGAGTAGGGCTGGGGCAGTGCTTTTCACTGGAGAGTGGTGATGCATTCCTGTAGTCCCAGTACATAGGATGAGGAGGGAGGAGGATCAAGAATTCAAGGCTAACCTCAGCTAATAATGAGTCCAAGGCTAGCCTGAGCTACAAGAGACCCTATCTTAAAAAAAAAAAAAAAAAACTAAAAAGAAAACAAAAGAAAGACAGAAAGAAACCCTATGCCTGCTGTCCCAGCTTTGGTCCCCTTTGGTCTCCTTTGTCTCTCCCTAACCTGAGCCCCACCAGCCCGTCCCCACCCAGGTTTTTAGGGCTGGCTGTATCCCTTTGTCTCTGGGCACTCTTTCTCTGCTGGTTCCAGGCTGCTCACATGTGCATTTGTTTATTTTTAAAGTTGATTTCTCTGTGTGCGTATGTATGTATGTATGTATGTATGTATGTATGTATGTATGTATGTGCATGTGCATGTATATGTGTGTATATGGTATGTATTTGTGTATGTATACGTGCATGTGTATATGTGGTATGTATGTATATATGTGTGTATGTGCATGTGTATATGTGTATGTATATATATATGTGTGTGCATGTGTCTATGTATGTATATGTATGCATGTATGTATATGTGTATGTGTGTGCATGTGTATATGTATGTACATGTGTGTATGTGTGTGTATGTATGAGTATGCTCTTGTGTGTGTGTGTGTGTGTGTGTGTGTGTGTGTGTGTGCATGTGGGAGCCAGAGGTCAAGGTATGGTTCCTCAGGTACCACCCACCTTGTGTTTTGAGAGTTTCCCTTACTGGCCTGGAGCTCGGTGCATAGGCTAAGCTGCTTGACCAGAGAGCCTTAAGGATCCACCTGTCTCTGCCTCTGCTAGGATTACAAGCATGACCCATCCCATCTAGCTTCTTTACCTGGGTTCTGGGGATGGAATTCAGGTCCTCAGGTTTATATGTCAATCATTTCCTCAACAGAGCTCTGTCTTCTTCTCCAGGATCCCTCTCCCTTTAATTACATTTTATTTATTTTACTCCATGTATGTGCATGTGCACACATGTGCCACTGCACACAGGTGGTGGTCAAAGGACAACTTTCAAGAGTCAGTTCTCTCCTTAGCCATGTGGGTCCCCAAGATTAAGCCCATGTTGTCAGCAGCTACCTTTACTGGCTGAGCCATCTGATGTCCCTGCTTCCTCCTTTTAAATAGGTTCTTGTTAAGCAGTGACAATCTGATATTGGCTACAGAGCCCAGGCTGGCCTTGAACTTGGGCAATCCTTCTGTCTCACTCTTTCATGTGTGTACTTTTTGGGGTTTTTTTTGTTTTGTTTTTGTTTTTTAAGACAGGGTTTCTCTGTGTAGCCCCGGCTGTCCTGGAACTCACTCTGTAGACCAGGCTGGCCTCGAACTCAGAAATCCACCTGCCTCTGCCTCCCCAGTGCTGGGATTAAAGGCGTGCGCCACCGCTGCCCGGCTTCATGTGTGTACTTACTATGTGTCTGTTCTGCCCACTTGAGCTTTCCTGAGTGTCATTCACTGCCACATGGCAGCCACGTGAGTCCTCAGTACCCAGGGCTGTGCCACCTCTGACCGGTTTTTGAGGAGGTGAGGAAAGTAGGACCCAGGATTTTCTTCACCCTTCCCTGGGGGTCAAGTACCGTGGACATCAGTTCACAGAAACAACAACTGGTCCATGACTTCTTTCCAACCAGTACATACTCTTCTAAGAACATACTTCTGAGTCTGCCTGGGGGCCACCATGTACACCCAGGATGGGCTAGCTCATGGATACTCACGTACTTTATGTGTGCACACAGCTCCTTCATTAGGCTTCCCACCCTTTTCCCGCACGCGGCCACCATGTCGCCCGTCAGTCCTGCTGCAGCCTTAGCTGGAAGCACCAGGCCAGGTGCCTTCTCAGGCTGCGCCATGTCCCTTCCCGCTGCAGCTCAGAGAGCCGATGTGGGTGGGGAGGCAGCAGGCACGGCCATCAATCACTCCCACATGCTGCTCCAGCAACTTCAGGACCTGCTGCGCCAGGGCAACGCCAGTGATGTCGTCCTTCGAGTCCAGGCTGTGGGCACCGATGAGGTCCGAGCCTTCCACACCCATCGCTTGTTGCTGGGGCTGCACAGTGAGCTGTTCCGCGAGCTGCTGAGCAACCAGAGCGAGGTGGTGCTGCGGGAACCCCGGGACTGTGTGGCTGTCTTTGACAAGTTCATCAGGTACGGTACAAGGGGGAAGAGCATCCTGTCCAAGGCTCCCCAGCCTCGACACCTTCAGGGGCACAGAAGTCTGGCCTTACGGGTTATTATATCGATTTTCAAAAGTCCTAGCATGACACATAACACAAGCTTCCTTTTCCCCTCCTTCTGATGCCCTCCCTGTTGTGGCCTGTGTCCCTTTCTGCCCTTTGGGGGGGTCCCTTCTGAGCTACTTCCAAACCTAGCCAAAAACACTTAGAGGAACAACAGATTCTTGGTCGGTCTCAAGTGTCTTAAATGGCCACAGGGCTAAGGAGTGGAAAGGTCAACGGGCTTGGTCACCTCTCTCCTTCTTGCACAGGGAAAGACTTGTAAAATGGTCCAAGGAGGTAAGCTTGCTCTAAGGGCTCAGACAAGGTGGCTGCAAGATTCCAGACAACACCCCCAAGTTCCAGGCAACAGGAAGAGGGATAAAACAGAAGGGTTTCCCATAGAGCCGAGCGGGATGCTGTGTGCCAGTGGGGCTGTTGGGAAGAATGCTGCGGAGGGCGGGGGGGGGGGGGGGCGGCACTATAAGAGAACCAGAAACAGTAAAATAACTAAGAGGGAGAAGGAATCCAGACAAATGAAAAACCAGAGCAAAGAGAAGCTGAGGGGGAACAGGAAGTAGCCTGGGTTGGCTGTGTACTGTGTAGTGAGATTTTTCACAGCCTCTCACTGTGACAACATTCTGAGGTGGGCTCTTCCCCTTTCTTAGGAATCTTAGGATTCCTAAGTTAAAGGACGTGCCTTGTCTAGCGGCAAGGAGGAAGTCAGATGGGCATCTAAATCCAGACTGTGTGGACACCAAGGTTCCTGGCGGCCTCTTCTCGTTTGAGCTTAGAGTTAGATGTGTAGTGGATGCTCAGTGAATGCATGTGATTTCCACAACGCCAGAGGCTGAAGATGTCTGAACAGGCCAGGAGGGAGCGCAAGAGGGAAACACAGGAAGCCTCAAGGCCCATTCATCCCAGTTTGTTCCTTACAAAAATGGCTATATGCCCTTTAGGTTCTGGGAAAACATGCTGGAGTGGTGTGGGCGGGTTTGACAAGACCCCTCCCCCACCCATCTTTCTATTTTTATTTTTATTTTTTTTTAAAAAGATTTATTTATTTTATGTATGAGTGCACTGAAGCTGTCTTCAGACACACAAGAAGAGGGCATCGGATCCCCATTACAGATGGTTGTGAGCCACCATGTGGTTGCTGGGAACT
>JADRCD010218225.1:0-17731 GCA_019843815.1 Montemys delectorum | reverse complement strand
ATGTAATTTGGAAAAGCATGCATGCGAAGAAATATCAACCAAGACAGAAGCCTAAAGAGAGAGCCACCTCGGACACTTGGCAACCAAAGTGTCTCTCCTCCACAGAGCAGAAAACTCGGGGACAGCCCTCAGGTTTGCTATCCCCAACAGGACTCGATGTCCTTGGCCTGAATGTAGCTGCACTTGCACAATCCCTAGGGTGACTGGATCTGAATGTAGGTGCTCCCCCACTCCTGTGGCCACCTCCTTCCTCAGAGTGGGAGTCTTTTTTTCTAATCTTCTGGAAATATATCTCCAGGCTAATTTCTCTGGTAGCCATTGCTTGGGAGAACACACTGAGCAGTGGGAGGAACGGAAATGGTTCCAAAGATCTGCTTCCGACAGGTGACTTTGACAAAACTAGGATACAGAAAAAAATGATTTAGGAGCAACTCCCAGCCCTGAAGGGAAAACAAGAGAAGAGGAGACAAGGCGTGTCCCTCTCTGTCCTTGCACAGATGCCAATCTGTCTGAGCTATAGGGTTTGACTGCAACTCAGATTTCTCAAATGGAAACTTACTAAAGCCTGTTTGGCACCAGGATGGCATCCCTTTGGGAGTAGCCTGAAGAGGCCAGAAATTGACCCAAGTCTGGGCTAGGAGGTGGGGCAACTATTCCCTTTCCTTCATCCATGAAGCTTGGCCTTCCCTCTGGCACCATCCTCACCCAGGGAGTGCCTCCCTCAGGAGCATAATCATCCTGGGAAGAACACAGGGGTCAAAAGAGCCAAGACTCCTGGGTTCCAGGAAGTGAGGAACCGGCCTGATGGGAAATAAGCAGGGAGGGAAGGAGAGACAGCAGAACTTCCAGTCATGACAAAGCACCAGGTGTTCAGCCTCTGGGACTGCAGTGTGTGTGCTAGACTCCTGAGAAAGGCACACATGGCTGAGAGAGGGGCACCGCCTGCCCTGAAGGAAGGTCAAGCGCAGGAGTCAGCCCTCTAATTTGTGGCCTAAGAAGAGGCAGGGGTGACAAGTTAAGTGGAAGAAAGTGCCCCGTGGCTGAAGCTGTAAGGAAAGCCCTCGTGGGGACCTGACCTCAGATGAACTGCAGAAGGAAGAAGGGGAAGTAGAGGGCCCCAGGCCTAAAAAACAAAGAAAGGGCATAGGTGACATGGGGCCTCCTCAAACACTGGAAATCATTCCCTACGTGCTCCACGCCAGAACAGAAACTCTCTTCTCTCCCTTTATCCATTCTTCAGGTAGTCTCTGAGGAGCCGGCACATGCCTCAGCTTGGTAGTACTATGAAAACTGTCTTTATCATCGTTCACAGGAATGACAGTACCGGCAGTGACTAGCACTTAACTGAATGCTTCCTGTGTGCCAGATGCCGTGCCAAGGGCTTTATAAGCATTAGACTCACTCAAGCTTACTCTGCTTTCCACGCAGGCTCTATTATTAGGTATCACCATTACTACTACACTACTACCACCTCCCCCCCCACCACTACTAGCAGTAGTAGTTCTACTCGTACTACTGTTACTTCCTGACCCCATTAGACCAGCACTATTATCAATCCTGCTTGTCTTAGTTTCTATTGATGTCCTAACTTTGGGAGGAAAGATCTTATTTCCGCTTAAAACTCCAAGGTCACACTCCATCACCAAGGGAAGTCAGGGCAAGAACTCAGGTCTAGAACCCAGAGACAGGAACCAAGCATCAGCCATGGGCGGGTGCTGTTTGCTAGCTTGCTCTTCGTAGCTTGCTCAGCCTGCTTTCTTAGACAACTCCAGACCAGCAGCCAAGGGGTCCTGCTAGGACACAGCAATCGTTAACCTCGAATATGCCGGATTGACCTGCCTGCTGGCCAGTCTGATGAAGGCATTTCCTCAATTGTTGCTCCTTTTCTGAGATGGTTCTAGTTTGTATCAAATTGACAAAAAAAAAAAAATATTAGATACCATTATTAGGAACTGTCAATCACTGGCCCTGTTTTGGAAATGAGGGATTTAAGTCCTGCAGACATTAAGTTACTTACTCATACAGACTTGTGATTGGACTTGTGATTGGTGGAGACTAGATTTAGATTTAAACCCAAACCCTGGCTCCAAAGCTCCTGTAGATTAACCAGTCTGTACAGTATATGACAGTTCCTATGTATTTCTTTTGTCTGTCTATTGGTCTGTTTTTAACATGGGAACTCATGTATTCCTGGCTGGCCTCAAACTCCCTATGTAGTTAAGAATGACCTTGAACTTCTGATGCTCCAGAAGCTGTACCTGCCTGCTAGGATTACAGGTGTGATCATCATGACCAACATACTATGGTACTCAGAATGGAACCTAGAGCCTCATGGTGCTAGGTGAGCTTTATTCCCAGCCCCCATTTTTAAAGTATTGTTATGTCAAATTACACAGACACTATCTCCTTCCTTCTCCACCTCCCTGCCCTCTTCCTCTATTTAGACAGGGTCTCTAAATGTAGCCCAGGCTAACCATAGACTCTTGTTCTTCCTGCCTCAGCCTCCCAAGGGCTAGGATTAGAAGCAGGCGTGAGCTGTCATGCCTAGTTTAGATGCCATGTTTCTTGGAGACGGATTTACTCATCCACTTTCCTATGTTCTTCTTGAACTAGGGAAGCCTAGTTCAAGTTTGATCTCTCTGACATCTTTCCCTGACTCTCCTCCTGACTCCCCACCACACTTCCAAAGCCACTAACTGGTATTTTTATCATCCAAGGACTCGGGTCACACGTCCTTCAAATGGAAGCATCTGTTCCCTCCACCCAGTCTGCATGTAACCCTGGGGAGGGAAGAAAACATGGCGAACTGGGGAAAGACTCCCATTGCAGGTCCCTCATGTTGGCACTGAGGTGGTTTGCAGCGTGCCCTCTGGCAGCTTGCTCTGGACTTTGTGCCGCTCAGTCATCTTGGTGATTCCCCTCAGCATCCACCCTCCTGCCTCACCCCGTGGTGACGTCCTTCATCCTTTTGCCTGGCAAGAGAAAGCTGGTGGCTTCCCACATCTCTCTTGATGCAACTGTGCAAACTCTCTGCATCCAGAGCAGCTACTCCGGCCTATTCCCAGAGAACTCCTGGCTGCCTTCCAGAGAGGTGGCTTCCCTGATGTGCTGCTTTGGAAGGTCACTGTGCTAAGCAAAGGGACAACCAAGCCCCAGCTCAAGGCAGTACTTACTGTCCTGACACCCTTAGAGAGCTCTCCATTAACTGTCACCTCCAAGAAGGAATCAATCCACTCTGTAATCATTCTCTTGAGGGGTCTGGGGTGTGATTGATGGGCCTAGTTGTTTTACTATTAGCCAGTGTAAGTTAAGTAAGTCAAATCAATAAACTTTATAGGTCTCCCCAGATTGCGCCAGAGGTGAGACCCAGTTGCATTCACCTCAATAGATTTAGACCTCTGCCTGACTAAAAAGTGGGAGTCACCTGGGGAAACAGTTTGATTTCTCTTTGAGAGACTCTTAGTGCCCTTGAGCCTGTCACGACTTAAATCAATAACTTTAACGGCTTCCAAGAAATCCGTTGCTGTAGGAGTGTCTCCATGCTGCTGCCTGCTATCTCAGGCACGTGATTACTTTAGACTTCTGACTGAATGGACAAAGGACTGATGACCCAAAGCCCTGCCTGAGCCATCTTCTGGGTGCCCCAGGCCCAGGCCTTGGTCCCTGTCAGAAGCCTTTCTCTTGCCTGTATGTCCTAGATTTCTCTGAGACTGTCATTCCCCACCCTGCTCCGTATCCCTGGCTTCCACCTAACCAGACTGGCTAAGGAGCAGTCTGCCTGTCTTTTCGAGAGCCTCAGTGGTACATCTGCATCTCCAAGACTATCTAGGAAGCCAATGAAAGGTGAAGCATGATTGTGGTCACCACTTATCCATAGGGTGAGGACAGGGGTAAGAATCCTGTGTCTTGAGAGGAGGAATTCCAACAGGGAGTCAGTCACGATCCTGCCTACCTAAGGCTGGCTACGTCAGGAATAAGCCTTGCCCTGGCTGCCTGGCTTAGGGGTCCATCCTCATCCATCCCCTCCCATTCCTGCCCAGGCTGCCCTGCCTCTGTGTGCTGGCTAGTTTCATGTCAACTTGGCACGAGCTATAGTCATCTGACAAGAAGAGACCTCAATTGAGAAAAAAAAAAAAACCTCCATAAGATCAGGCTATAGGCAAGCTTGTAGAGTATTCTTTTAATTAGTGATTGATGGGGGAGGGACCAGCCCTGGGCTAGTGGTCCTGGGCTCTATAAGAAAACAGCACAAGCAAGCCATGAGGAGCAAGCTAGCAAACAGCACCCCTCCATGGCTTCTGCATCAACTCCTGCCTCCTGGTTCCTGCCCTGTTTGAGTTCCTGTCCTGAGTTCCTTCCATGATAAACAGTGATGAGCTAACTAAACCATTTCCTCCCCAAGCTGCTTGACTGGTAGTGTTTCATCACAGTGACAAAAACCCTAAGACACTCCATCTCCCTATTCCATGAAGTGTGCCCAGTATGGAGCCAGCAATGAAAAGTTCTGCCAAGGGCCAGGAACCAACAGAAGAGCAAAGCCAGCTCTATCCATCTACCAATTCCAGGCCTTTGGACCAGTGGAAACCTCAGTACCCATGTAGGCAGGAGATTATAAAGGCTCTCAGAGGTTTTCATTCTCAAGTGAGGGTAAGCTTCAACCACTCTGTGACCACAAGCGCACAGTAAAACCAAGACTTCCAGGGTCACTGCAAGGCCCCAAGGACTCACAAACCAGGCCATTAAATAGTCGGGGTTGGAGATGGTTCTCAAACCACCTTTACATCAGATAACGTTTTAAATGAAGTGGCAGGTACCCTTTGCCGTCATGATGCCCACACTAGCAATCCAGGAGCTCCTGCTACTGGGGGCCCCTGCCTGAGAGACGTGGTAGGCTTAGGGGGTAGAGTACATCAGAGACACTACACACCAAGGAACATTAACTTGTCTTCCTCTTCGTGACGACTGTCAACAGTTATTGTGCTGTGAGCCACTGGAACAATAATGGCTGGGAGAAGACACAGGCAACAACATTTTCTTTTTCTGAGCTTCACATTTATGTATATCTATGCATATACCCATGCCCAATAAAAAACAAACTAGTGTTAAAACACAAAAAAAGGAAAGTAATAGATTCATATGTTTTAATTACATCAGTACTGTTGAAAACTGGATCCCACATACCTATGGCAATCAGCATACCTTTGCCAAAGCAGTAATTATTACAATTCCTATTTTTTTATGAATTTATTTTTATTTTATGTTCATTGGTGTTTTGCCTGCATGTGTGAGGGAGTGGGATCCCCTGGAATAGGACCTACAGACAGTTGTGAGCTACCATGTGAGTGCTGGAAATTGAACCCTGGTCCTTGGAAAAGCAGCCAGTGCTCCTAACCACTGAACCATCTCTCTAGCCCCTCCCATTTTTATTTTTGAGGCTTAAAGCAAATGTGTAAATGACTTTGTCAAAACTGATCTTAACATATGGATATTCAACCAACAGTTTAATGGACCCAGCTGTATTATTCACTTAAATATCTCCACAGTCAAAAATTCTGGCTAATGTAGCTTCACCAGAAAATTCACCACATATTTCTATTGCCACTGGTAAATTTCTGATATGCTCCCTTGGTAACAGTCAGAGAAAATGGCTGTAGCAGTAATCATTGGCATTATTGGGCGTGCTGATTTATATTTAAGTTTGTTGTTGTTGTTTAAGATTATTTATTTTATTTATGTTTTGTGTTTGCTTGCAAACATATGTGCACCATATGAGTGCAGGATTCCACAGAGGCCAAGTCTCCTGGAAACAGAGTTGCAGATGACTGCTGGGTACCACGTGGGCTCCAGTAACCAAACTCTAGCCCCTGCAAAAGCGTTAAGTGCTGCTGAGCCAACTCTCCAGAGCCCTCGTTTTGTTTGTTTGTTTGTTGTTTGTTATTTGTTTGTTGCTTGCTTGTTGTTTGTTTGATGTTTGTTTGTTGTTTGTTTGTTTTTGTTTGTTTGTTTGCTGCTGTTCTGTTTAAGACAAGATCTCAAGAAGACTGACTGGGAATCCAGCAGATAGCTGAGGCTGGCCTTGAACTCTTTATTCTCCTGCCTCCCGAGTCCTGGGATTACAGAGATGCACCAAGCCAGGCAGGGCATGTTGATTTGAACAGGCATCCAGTTCTTGCTGAATACAAGGCATTTTAGACAGCACTTTTGAGTCCTGGCAATGGCCACATGAAACAACAGAACCGAGGGGAACTGGGACCCTGCTTCTCCGTGTCCAATCGCACGTGAGCGTGGTTAATTTAGAAGCTGCTGTGTAAATACTGTAATCGTGGTTTCCCGGGGCTTGGAACTGAGGGATCCATTCCATTAGCTTCCAACTCCGGAAACAAATGCTGTGGTGCAACCCTTGAATCGCGGGTTAATTCTCCAAATTAACCTCTGTGCAGAAAGCACTGTTAGTTCACACCGTTATTTAAATGGATCCACTTGAAATGTATAGATGCACATGTGTATATATGTACTGCTAAATCTCCACAGTAGCTTGGGCAATTACTTATAACTTAGACCAAGGACAGATGTTTTTCTTCCTTCCTTTCTTTTTTTTTTTTCAAGAAGGCATATTTTGATCAGAATTGCAAACACATGGTGATAATAAAAAGCATATTGAGCCAGTCATGGTGGTACAGACCCATAATCCCAGCCTTTAGAAGCTAAACTAGAAGGATCATGAGTTCAAGGTCAGCCTCTTCTACTTAGCAAGACTCTGAGAGAGGGGTAGCAGGGCGGGGTGGGGGGTACTGAACTTAGTTTGATCATTGTTTAAAAATTTGGTATAGACAATTTAGCCCTCGCTGCCTGTGCACATACATCCAAAAGTTCACTCAGCCCTTGCACCATGGTGCCTCAGAGAGGAGCTACCATGGGAACCTGGCCTTCAAGGGACTACAAAAAGAAGTTGGGAATGGCAATGCATGACTCTAACCGGAGCATATATCCAGAGACTGATGCCACCCTGTGCTATGCAGTAAAATGCTATTTCATATACCCCATAATTATTTAAAAATAAAAGACCCTTTGAGAAGACACTTTGTGGCCACTCATGAAGTAAAGGCCTGCATCCAAGCTGCAGACCTATTTGTTTCACTTCTAATGTTGAAAAACAAAATTGAAAGAAAACCCTTCAAATTGCATGTGTCAACTCACACCTATGATCCCAGCACTGGGAGGATAAAAACCGGAGGCTCATCTGTTCATGGTCATCCTTGGCTACATAGTAAGTTGGAGACAAGCCTGGGCCTCATAAGACCAGGTCTCAAAAATAAAAAAAAAAAAAGGGGGGGGCGGATGGGAAACATTCAATATCTTCCTGTAGGATGTGAGCTTCCACTCTCCTGCAGTCACCACTCCTTATTCTACTATACCTTATCTAACATGCCCGCTGAAGCTATCTGCTTGGCTCACACAGGTACCTACCTGAGTTAGCCGGTTTCAAGACTGTTTCCCGACCTGCCTGAGAGCAACTTCGAGTTTCCAGTTCTTTCCCATGTTAGTGCTTGTTTTCTCCAGCATTTCCTGGCCCCTCAGCCCTCCTCAGAAGTCATTTCAGTCCTCTTCACTCTTGTTCAGAAGGAGAGCTTTCCTCCCTTTCCGTCTTATAGTTTCACCACTGCCACTAAGGGTCCCTCTGAGCAGGAGTCAGGCAACCTCGCCTCTTTGAAGTAGCACTTTGGTCTCTGCATCTTCTGAGACCCTCAGAGAGGTCAGGAGGTCAGTGAGGGGTGAACAGCGTGTGTTCTTCTTTGAGAGGGGGAGGTCTCAGGGGCACAGGGGAGGGTTCACTCTCCCTGCAGGTGGAGAAACAGGGAGAAATCTCTCCCAAGCTCTGCACACACATGCTGATTCAGACACACTACAGGCTTAATTTAATCCCCTAGGAAACGCACTCCTGCCTTAAAAATGTTTATTGATTCAGATAATCGTCCTCAGCTAGAGGTACACTGTGGCCAAGTCAGACCAGCTCCAAAGGCAACTGTTACACACCCAGCAGACAGTGTCTTGAAATCAACCACGGTAAAAAGTATTTACACCAAAGAAATCCGCAAAGTGGCATAAACAAAGACTTTCCAAGGGGCGGGAGTAGGCAGTTTTCAACCTACTGTTACTGCCTCAGGCCTGCTCAGCATTCCCTTCTGCCGTGGCAATGAGGAGAAATTATCAGCTTTGTTTGATCTAGTTCCAACGTGGATGCATATCTGTGTGTGGGAATGTGCACACGTGCGTGTAGGTGCCCCTTAGAGTCCAGAGAGGGTCCAAAACCCTCTGGAGCTGGAGTTGCAATACAATTGTAAGCTGTCCCCTGGGTACTGGGAACTGAACCCCAGGACCGCTGGAAGAGCAGCAAGCCATTAGCACTGAGCCATCTCTCCAGTCCAATTCTTTTTCTTTTTTTTTTTTTTTTTAGATTTACTTATTTATTTATTATGTGTATGAGTACACTGTAGCTGTACAGATGGCCGTGAGCCATCATGTGGCTGCTGGGAATTGAACTCAGTACGCTCCCTCCGGCCCGCTCGCTCCAGCATAAAATATTGTAGTCGTCAGATTTCATTATGGGTGGTTGATCTCATTATGAGTGGTTGTGAGCCACCATGTGGTTGCTGGGACCCGAACTCAGGACCTTCAGAAGAGCAGTCAGTGCTCTTACTCTCTGAGCCATCTCGCCAGCCCTCTCCAGTCCAATTCTGTTCCCTTTTAAAAGAACTATAGTTTGGGGTTTAAGATACACTGTAGGTCTTCAGTTTAATGGTCCCACATAGGTATATCAGTGAAGATAAGCTGGGGCCATGTTTCACTCTTATTGAATTAATGGCACATCTTAGAGTATGAGAATTAGGGTCATAATTATCAATATCAATATAGGACACCGGGCACCAGCCTCCATGATGTCCAGCATCATGTCGCCCCAGGTCACAATGCTCTGAAGCAGGCATTCTGAGCCATGTGCGTGGCATCTAAATTCACTCTTCTTCTCATTTAGAAGGAAAGAGCACACTAGTTCAGCATTTAGAGAGGGCAGGCCTGATGTAATGTGTTGTGTTGTGTGGTTCTGGGAGGCAAACCCTGGACCTCTCACAGGCTAGGCAAGCACTGTGTCACTGAGCCACACCCTTAGTCCCATCGCCTTCGTCCTCCAATCAAAAGCAGGCTGAACCATCCTCTGGGAAAGGGGTTTAGCCACCAGAGAGGACGGCACCAAAATTAAGTGAGAATGAGTGAAACTAGAACCAGACTCCAAACTGGAGCCAGGCCCAGCTGGCGCTGAGAGTTCACAGGCAGGGCACACATGGCTACCCGCTCCGCCCCCCCCCCCCCCGCCCCCCGGCGTCCTCTTCTGAGTCATCTTCCTGGTCCCACATGAGTGGTCTAACGCTTCACACTTTCTTTTCTCTGCGGTCTCAGTTTCTCCCACCCAGTTTCTTGCCTGAGCAGTGTGTGGAGGTGAAGGAAGAAAAATCTACACTGGCCTTGAAATATCTCTCCCTCTGCAAGGAAGAGCCGGGAGAGTATCGGAGCTCAGGCAAACTTCCTCCCGTGCCACTCCAAGCCAGCAGCGCAGAAGAAGAGCACGTGAGGCCAAATCTGTGAGAACTCCTCCTGCTGACGCCCAGCTGCACAGGATGCCAAGAGAGCAGCCGCCCAAACAGAAACCACGGTGGAGAGCCCTTTATGAAAACCCATTTGACAATCTGGCAAGCGACCCTGGCCTCTGCCGCTTTATTCCCTCGATTCATTGATGTCGAATCCTTGGTGCCGCAACAGCAGCTAGGCCAAACCCACAAGTTTGGCATGTTTGGTAGCCTTCACCTCCTTCTTTTCAGGGTGAAGGTTGGAGAGAATCATCTCAAAGGAAACCCACAATGCACTGCAGTAGCAAGGCTAATAGGCCCGCTCTACCCCCCACTCTAGATGCACTTCCTCTTCTTAACTCTAGGGGCGTCACAGCCATGAAGATGCGCTGCTGTGTTTCGTTGAGGAGCAAGAGCTGCAGCTCGGCACCCACCCCCACCTCACATATTCGCGGATGATGAGCGTGAGGGGTGCTGGGATTTCTATATGGCTTATACCTGAACTCATCCTGAAGTGAAGCACTGTGAAGTGTTAGCAGGGTAGAAATGTAATCCAACTGTGGGATTTATAGGTAGGGTCTTGGAAGGGCAAATGAGTGCATCCTCGTGGCTTTGTGAGTAGAAGATGGCCCGTGATATGGTTCAGCAAGTAAAGACGCTTGCCGCCAAGCCTAATTACTGCAGTTTCATCCAGGGACCAATATAGCAGCAGAAGAAAACCAACTCCAGCAAATTGTATTCTGACCTCCATGCAAACACCTCAGCATATGCATGGCCACATAGAAAACAAATCAAATAAAAATGTTTTTAATTAAAAATAAGAATACAAAAAAAAAAAATAAGAATACAAGGGAGAGAAGGTGTGGTCGCACATGCCTGTAATCCCAGCAGAAGCAGGAGCATTGCTGAAGGCTTTTGCCTGATCTGGACAAGGTATTCCAGGCCAGCCACAGCTACACACACATGTGCACTTTCTGTCTCTTGCCATGCCATGTACTGTGATGCCTCACAACTCTGTCAGCAAGAAGGTCATCACCGTGGCCAGATATAGTGACAAATGTCTGTAATTTCAGACATCTCTCCTCCTAAGGGTAGAAGCAGGAGAATCAGGAGTTCAAAGTCACCTTCAGCTTCAAAGCAATTTAAAGGCTAGCTTAGGCTACTTGAGAACCTGTCTCAAAAGAGAAAAGAAAAGAAAAGAAAAGAAAAGAAAAGAAAAGAAAAGAAAAATATAGTTACCAGATACACCACTTTGACCTTGCCCTCCCAGACTCATGGATCAAATTTAACCTCTTTTTATTACAAAGTAGCCTGCCTCTAGTATTTTACTACAGTGATATAAACGGTGTGTGTTGGTAATGGGTGTTGTTGTTGTTGTTTATTAAACTCCCATTTCAGCATTGAACTTGTTGGGGACACCTATCTGAAGAGACTGCAAAGATTAGTCCTTCTCTACTCTAACTTACTCCATATGGCATAAAACTGTAGCTCCTTGCCCCGAGTGATTCCAGCATGCTGCGCTCTAAGTGCGAGTTTTGAGACAGGAGGACTCAACATCTCATTTACACGAGTGAACAATCACCGGCTGCCCAGCGCAGACCATGGCACAGATGGAAAACTCGCTTGCACACACTCGGCAAACCAAATTAGGAACATGTAGACACATGAGCAGATCAAAACCAAGTCACTAAAAACAGACACGCCTCCCCCTTCCCTGGATCACCTAAGAGGACGACTCCTCAAACTGGGTCACAGCACCCACCCCGACCACCAGATCCTAGTCCCTGTTCTCAGAGCTCCCATCCAACACGATCCTGTCGAGGTGACCTATTCTGAACAGCCATTTGCTCTGAGCTAGCTTTGCAACTTGGCCGAGCTCTGTGTCTATCCTTGCCCAGCTCCAACAGCTTGGGCACCAGGCTCATTAACATTCAGCATCTCCAGTGACTCTCCTCTCTAGCCTTTAATAAGGCCTCCTTAATCTGTAGCCTCTTTAACCCATTATTGTCATTCAGGAGCAAATATATAACACATATTACATATCTATGTTATACATAACACACATATAAATCGTGTGACCTGAAAATTAATATTGGTAATTAAGACTACAATAAAAAGATTCTGTGACTACCAATGGTCATATCAAATAAAATCAGTAGCACTTGGTCAGCTCAGGTTGTTGTAACAAAATAGCACAGACCACATAGACCGGATGGGATATAAACAGTAGAAATATTTCTTGCAGTTCTGGGATCTGGGAAGTCTAAGATCAGTGTGTCAGGAGATTCACTGTCTGGTGACAGCCCACCTTCCAGAGGATAGTTGGCATCTTCTCATGGTGTCTTCACCTAGAAGAAAGATAAGGCAGCTATCTGCCTCGTCTATAAAAGTACCAGTTCCTTTAACTATGTTCCAATCCTGTGACCTAACCACATCTCAGCAGTCCCCTCTCACAACATGGGTGATTAGGTCCCGCCATGAGGATCTGGCGGAGACAGACAACACTAGCGTTCAGGCCATGACCCTTCCCTTGCTTAACCTGTAATACTCTGTCCCAGCCTCCCATGAGCTGAGATCTCAGATGTGCACCACTTCATTCGATGGAGAGAGAGAGAGAGAGAGAGAGAGAGAGAGAGAGAGAGAGAAATACATAGTACACAAGTACATGGTAGATGTAGGTCTAAATATATATACATATCAATATATATTGATATATAGATATAAATATGATGTGTATATGTACTCTATTCTATTCTAAAACATGGTTTTTAACTTGAAGTGTGAATTCTTCTCAGAGCATGTGTATCTTTAAATCTGTGCACTCTGTTAAACAGGGGTCCAAGGTAGAGATCCTGTTTCCCGCTGTCTGGTTTCAGGACACCACACATTCAGACTTCCCCATGTCTCCTGCGTCTCACTTCTTGGTCATCTTCAGATCTTTTGGGGGGAAATCATCTCCCACTTTTCTGGAGTATGCCGCCTTCCCTCTGTCTAAAGTATCGCAAATGCAGCACTGCAGATTCACAAACTCTATTTGCTGTGTTTATTCCAAACCACAAGTAGAAGAGTTGACTCTAGCTAGAATAATCCAGCTCTTCCATAGACCGTGTGACTTCTACAACAGAACCTCCTGTAATCAACATCCTGGCTTTTCTGTGCTCTCGATAGCTTCCAGATAAAGACAGCGAGACCTTAAACTTACTATAAGCTTCAGTGCTAACCTGGGCAGGGTTATCTATTCTAACCTTATTCTAACCTGTCTATGGCTGCTTCGTGCCCCACTGCTGGACACCTTAGTCTTGCCCTGTTCCTGATCCATTGGTGTCCTCATGGCAACTCTCAGGGTGACTTGTTCATGGCAACTTCCTCTCTCTGTTGTCCCCTCTCCCGGATCAGAAGTCCCACCTCCTCCTCTCCTGCTCAGCTATTGGCTGATCATCTCTCTTCATTAACCAATCAGAGGCGATGGGAAACTTTTTTTATATATACAATATTGAGACAGGAGATGCTTGACAATGACAATATCGGGAATGCAACCAGATCTGAATGAACACTGCTCAAAAATATCCCCCAACAACCTCTTCCAATTGGGGTTGGGGGTGGTGGTGATGGAGGAGGAGGAGGAAGAAAAAAAAGAAGGAGGAGGTGGTGGTGATGGAGGAGAAAGAGGAGGGGTGATGGTGGAGAAAGAGGTGGTAGTGATTATGGGGGGCAATGGTGAAGGAAGTGGTGGTTACATTATTGTGGCACAAGATTTAAAAGGCAAGATGATTTTTATTGATCCATAATTTTCCTTCTTTTTTTAAAAAAAGATTTATTTATTTATTATTATATGTAAGTACACTGTAGCTGTCTTCAGACACTTCAGAAGAGGGTGTCAGATCTCATTACGAATGGTTGTGAGCCACTATGTGGTTGCTGGGATTTGAACTCAGGACCTTTGGAAGAGCAGTCAGTGCTCTTAACTGCTGAGCCATCTCTCCAGCCCCATAATTTTCCTTCTTAAAATAGAATATGTTTAATCTACTTCCTACTAGTGGATATGTAACACAAGAGTTTTCCCATGGGGCTTATTTTTGAAACTACTTGGAAAAGATCACAGAGAGGGGGGAAGAGGGAGAGAGAGAGAGAGAGAGGAGAGAAGGGGAGGGAGAGGGAGAGGAAAGGGAGAGAGAGAGAGAATCAATATCTTCAAGACCTGACATGCTATTGTGACAGCTTAGGAGCATGTCTCTGGCCTCCCGGAATGATTTCCATCTTCTCTCCCTGGGCCAAGAGCAGCTTCCCCTCCAGAGCTGAGGCTGCCCTTTGACTAGAGCTGTTTCAAGAATTTCCTCCCTGGTGAGCCTTAAATGACACCTACTCCTTCCTCATGCACTCTCAGAGACTCACCGAAGTCTGACGCCACTGAAGTTCAACCTGGGAAAGCAATGAGTTTATTGGGTTTGCTTACAGAGCAGAAGTGAGGGTTTGCCTGGAGACAGGAGGGTGAGTTCATCAAAGCTCCCCTGCAGGAAAGTCTTCGTGTAGCATGGATGATGGCTTCGCCACAGCTGCATAAATGAAGTCTCCCTCAGTCAACCTGTCCCACTATTATGATTTAGCGGGCACACAGCCCCCAAGACCGAGAAGCCATGTTACAATTAAGGTAGAATTGTTACAGCACTGGCAGGGGCGGGGGGGGGGGGGGGGGGGGGTTGGTATAGAAAGGAGTCCTAGCAGCTTAGCTGTGGATACTCTCTGCCTACTTCCTCTCTGAGGGAAGGTCACCCTTCAACAGGGCTTGCAAGCAGACACAGCTGACAGAGATGATGGCTGCCTTGTTTGGAAGACTGCGTTCTACGACAGTGGCCAAACCCTTCGCCCCAGGGAAGTAACTACTGAACTACAGGACAGGAAGTCCATCTTAGCCAGCCTCTACTTGCCTCAGGCTTCAGTCCGAACTCCAGACTGCCGGGAGCTGCCAGACAGAGACACATCCCAGAAGCAATGCTTTCCAAGGGACAAGGAATAAGCGTGTGTGTGTGTGTGTGTGTGTGTGTGTGTGTGTGTGTGTGTGTCCAGCACTGCATAAATTCATACTACATAAATCAAAGTCTCAAGCTCCAGGTGAAGGTGGCCAGGACTGACTAAAAAGGGGAGTGGGGACTGAGACAGCCAAAGACAAGGCTGTTATGGCCAGGATTAGAGTAGCCCAAGAGACAGATGCACACCTGCCGGGGGACAGAGAGGAGCACAGATGCTGGATACTTTGAAGTCTGACAGATACATGTGAGGGAACAGAAGTTACGTGTGAAGGAACAGAATACTTCCTCCTGAAACTTCTGCCCAGTTGCCTACTACTTCTTGTAGCTGTCCAGTTGGGTTTCTATAAGTCTTCCAATGGTGATAGAAATATGAGTTTCTCTTGAAAATTCAAAAAATGGTCAAAGGAAAGTGGAGTCAAGGACTCACCAAAGAAGTCATTCTCTGGCCAGTGTGTGCTGATAATGTTTACCAAGAGTCGCGCCTGCCCTCATCTCCCAGGCATGTCCTTTCTCACTCTCCTCATTCTTCCTCTCTCTCCCTCTCTTGTTTCCTGCCTACTGCGATGGGAGGTCTTGTGCTCAGCCACGCCTGGCCATTCCTCCTCACTATGATGTACAGATCCCTGGGAACCATGAGCCCAGATGGATCTTTCCCCTCTTAAGTTACGATCGCTCAGGTTTTTTTTTTTTTTTGTTTTGTTTTGGTATCAGCCGCTAAAGGTGTGAATAATGCAATAGTTAAATAACTGCCGTGTGAGGAGCTTTAAGTGCTTACCACCTTTTTAATATAATGAAGCTAATTGTAATTGTAAATACTTTAATTTTTAATAGTGGGTGTTTAAATATTGGCTTGCAAAACTCCTGTAAATGTAATAATCAGCTTGCAGCAGCTGGCATGAGGCAGCATTCTATCTGCCTCTCATTGTCCGACATCGGTCCATCCTGTCCCTGCAGTGAGCCCCAGAGCACTCTGAGGACAATCTGGAATCTGTGGGCTTGGGGGTTTTGGTTTTGTTTTGTGTCATTTTGTTGCATTGGTGGAATTTGGTCAGTTTGATTTGGGTTTGTCTGAGAGCTTTTTTGTTTGTTTTGTTCTTGGTTTTGTTTTGTTTGTTTGTTTGTTTTGAGAAAGAGTCTCTCTATGTAGTCTTGGCTGGACTGGAACTCCCTGTGTAGACCAAGCTGGCCTCAAACTCATAGAGATCTGTTGCTTCTACCTCTGCCTCTGCCTTGAGTGCTGGGATTAAATGTGTGCACTACATATCTGACAAGGTTTTCTGTTCCTTTTCTTTCTTTTCCCCTTCTCCTTCTCCTTCTCCTTCTCCTTCTCCTTCTCCTTCTCCTCCTCCTCCTCCTCCTCCTCCTCCTCCTCCTCCTCCTCCTCCTCCTTCTCCTTCTTTTTTGGACAGTATCTAGCTCTGTAGCCCATATTGACCTCAGAGTCAGCAATATCCCAGGACTACAAGTGTGAGGCCATGGAACCAGGCCTAATGGTCCCATGTGGAATTTGAATGACATGCAGACTGTCATATCATTTCCCATTTCTCTGATGTGCCAGCTCTAGAGCCTGTTTTAACTATTGTTATAAAAGGAATGAAGAGACTGTTCGGTGATTAGGAGCACTTGCTATTCCTGCAAAGGACCCAAGTTTGGCACCCAGCACCTAAACGGTGGCTCACATTCTCCTTTGCTCCAGTTGCAGGGAATTTCTCATCATATCCTGGCTTCTCCAGGCTCTAGGCATGCATGCAGTGCACATACATGCATATGTACAGGCAGAACACTCATGTACATAAAATAATAAGTAAATCTTTTTCTCTTCAGTTGACATAATAGAACAACACACTGGTTTCTTTGTTGTTTTGGTTTGTTTTTTGTTTTTTTCATTTTGTTTTTGTTTGTCTGTTTGTTTTTGCTTTTTCTGGGAATCCTACTTCTCATATTGCCTCTCTCATCCTCAAAAATAAAGATCATTGCCCCGAATTTGATGTCTACCATCCCTATATGTCTTAGTCGGGGTTTCTATTCCTGCACAAATATCATGACCAAGAAGCAAGTTGGGAAGGAAAGGGTTTATTTGGCTTACTTCCACATTGCTGTTGATCACCAGAGGAAGTCAGGACTGGAACTCAAGCAGGTCAAGAAGCAGGAGCTCACGCAGAGGCCATGGAGAGATGTTCTTTACTGGCTTGTTTCTCCTAGCTTGCTCAGCCTGCTCTCTTATAGAATCCAAGACTTCCAGCCCAGGGATGGCACCACCCACAAGGGGCCCTCCCCCCTTGATCACTAATTGAGAAAATGCCCCACAGCTGGATCTCATGGAGGCACTTCCCCAACTGAAGATAACTCTGTGATAACTCCAGCCTGTGTCAAGTTGACACACAAAACCAGCCAGTACACCACACACACCTACTATTTTAGTGTAGATACATAGTGTATATAATATATATGCTATGTATAATATGCTACATGGTACATATTAATATATATTTATATATATACACATGTACAGTTGGTCCTCTTTATGTACGGGTTCTATGCCCATGTATTCAAACAACTTCAAATTGAAATTTTTTTTTAAAGATTTATTTTATTTATTTTTTGTGTATGAGTACACTGTAGCTGTACTGATGGCCGTGAGCCATCATGTAAGTGGCTGCTGGGAATTGAACTCAGGACCTCTGCTAGCCCCACTCGCTCCGGCGTAATTCACTGTAGCTGTCTTTAGACGCACTAGAAGAGGGCGTCAAATCTCATTACGGGTGGTTGTGAGCCACCATGTGGTTGCTGGGATCCAAACTCAGGACCTTCGGAAGAGCAGTCAGTGCTCTTACCTGCTGAGCCATCTCGCCAGCCCAAATTGAAATTTTTTAAATTCTGTTTGTTCTTAACATATATATTTATGAGGGCTAGCGAGATGGCTCAGTGGTTAAGAGTATTGGCTGCTCTTCCAGAGGTCCAGAATTCAATCCCTAGCAACCACATGGTGACTCACAACCATCTATAATGTGATCTGATGCCCTTTTCTGGCATGCAGGTGAACATGCAGGTAGAGCACTCATACATTAAACAAATAAAATTAAT
>JADRCD010218224.1:0-55414 GCA_019843815.1 Montemys delectorum | reverse complement strand
GTAGCCTGGGCTGGCTACTATACCCAGCAAAACTCTCAATTACCATAGATGGAGAAAACAAAATATTCCATGACAAAACAAAATTTACACAATATCTTTCCACAAATCCAGCCCTACAAAGGATAATAGATGGAAAACACCAACATAAGGAGCAAAACTACACTCTAGAAGAAGCAAGAAAGTAATCTTTCAACAAACCCATATAAACTTAATTCCACCTCTTACAAAAACAACAGGAAGTCACAATTACTTATTCTTAATATCTTAACATGAAAATTAATATTACCAACATATCTTAATCGATTGAAATTCAAAAATATGAGGAATTAGAAATTTGTTGACTGTTATCCAATGGTCTCTCTAATTTGGTAATTGGAGAAATAGGTCCAATATTGTACAATTTATGTACACTTTCAGCTTGTTTGTAAGTGACAGAGTCTTGCTGTGTACAACATAATGGTCTTGAAATCTTGCTTCTCCTATCTCAGGCTCTCTATAAGTAGTATTGTTTATTTCATGTTTTTACACTATACTATGGTTTTCAGAACAGCTTACATATTTTAAAAGTATTTATATACCCAAAATAAATGTAGATAATTAAATTGGGAGGGGGCTTGTAAGAGAACAACAAAGAGTGAGACTGAAAGCTTTGCTTGACATTTGTAACTCTTGTATCAAGTCTGAAGAAAAGGACTTTGGAGATAGACCATCTTAATACACACATCATTTCTTAAATCAATTTAACCTGTTCTCTGTGGGCTGAGAATAAAGTCACTCACTCAAGTCAAATAGCTTTGACCATAGCAGGAAGTCTGTATCCAAAAATCATGCCTACAATTCATTCCTTGGAGGAGCAGAACTGTCAACTCTCAGCTTAGCTTCAATGGAGGTAAAATCCTTTGGTGATATGAGGGTCATTGAAGTATAGCCTTATTACAATGAACTCCAATGTCTAAAAATTGTTCTTATTGTGGGCTTGTACCACAGTAAGAGGCAAGATTTTAAGCTCTACTAAATACAAAACAAACAAACAAACAAAAGGCTATATATTTATGTTCATTTAAGAAAATACTAGTAGTGATGTATTATTATGAAATATACAATTAATATGTTTGGAGTTATTTAAAATTTATATTGAGAAAAAATGTATGTATTTTTAGTATTGCTGTAGACAAGCATCTACATAAGACTTTTAAATTGTTGTTTTATATCAAACAACTTTTATAATACTCATTTTTATTGTTATAATATTTTATAAATTTTAAAGAATATGACAAAAAAGGTATTGTAGATATTGAATGAGTGGTCTCTGGGAGAAGTTGGGATACAAAAGGGAAACAAGAATATGATTTAATTCTATTTACTTAAAATATGTTTTTAAATGTTAACAAATTCAGAAAAATTGAAATCATGTATCTTTTCTCATCATAATGCAATAAAACTTAAATCAATTTAAAAAATCATATTTTTCAGAAACTGGAGGTAACAAAATTTAATTTTAATTTCTTCCTGATTTAGAAACCAAACATGAAAATGCCTATTGAAGATACCATATCAAGAACCTAGCTCTATGAATTAACTTGAAAGACCACAGAAAATTCTGTTGTTTTAGATCTGATACTCTTTCCCTAAACAACAACACACTCAGGAAAAGAACAGTTCAAATTTTCTTAATAGCCAAATATAAGGGAAACATTTAAGATATTGAACAACTATTGTATGCTTTGTATATAGATAATATTAACCATATTTAAATGTTAACATTTAAGTTATTCAATCACATGTTACATTTTATAGTTAGGAACTCTAATTTGTCTCACAATGTTTTAAAATAAACTTAGATATTTGGTGCTAACATTGTGATAAATTAATACTGTGTGTCCTCTAGCTAATTCTGTTTGAAGACTGATGTTTCCATAGTGTTAATTGATCTCAAGAAGTTACTTATATTGTATTTATTGTGTATAAAATAAGTACCTGTTTCTTTTAATATTTTAATTTTCAGTTTTGAATAAATTTAATTTTCCTTTACAGTTCCAGTCCATGCTACTTCAGTCTCTATAAGTTCATATGAGCTTTTAGAATGCTGATTTAAAGAGTATTGTTTTCTTGGTCTCCTCATTCCCTCTAGTTGTTACACTTCTATGTTGCCTCCTATCCTGCTCTAAGCTGGATTCCCTCAAGCTCTAAGATGAAGCCATTTTATTAGGACTGAGTCTTTCAAGGTCTCTCACTCTGTATAATCAGGCTGTCGGTCTATTTATTTGTTCTTACCTGCTTCAGGAGGAAGATTTTTCTCATGGTAGCAAAGGATTGTTAATATTTGTGTTTCTGGTTCTGAGTTACCTCACTCAGAATGATTTTTTTTTCCTAATTCAATCCATTTACTTGCAAATTTCATCATTTCCTTCTTTTTAACAGCTGAGTAATGATTCCGCATTTTGTTTATTCAGTCTTCTATTATAAATTGAGCAGTAATGAACATGATTTACCAAGTGTCTCTGTAGATTGAATCATCCTTTGAGGTAGATCAATTTCTGTCTTCCTGAGGAAATGCCACATTGATTTCCATAGTGGAAGTACAAGTTTTCACTCTCACCAGCAATTGTGGTGTGTTTCCCTTATTCCACATTATTGCCAGGATGAGCTGTCACCTTTTGTATTGATGTCAGACATTCTGACAGGAGTAAGATTAAATCTTAAAGTTTTAATTTGCATCTCCCTGATGAGTTAGGGCATTAGTCAATTTTATTTTATTTTATTTTATTTTATTTTATTTTATTTTTTGTCATTTTAGTTTCCTCATTGAGGATTCTGTTCAGATCTGTACTCTATTTTTAATTGAATTATTTAGTTTTTGATATCTAAGTTTTTATTAGTTCTTTTATTTCCTTTTATTGTAGCCCTTTCTCAGATGTGGAACTGATAAAAATCTTTTTCCACTTTCTTGGCTGCTGCTTTGTCCAATGATCATGTCCTTTGCATTTCAGAAGCTTCCCAAATTCTTAGGTCCCATTTAGTAATTGTTGATCTTAGTACCTGCATTGATGATATTCTATTGAGTAATATTTCTCTTTTGCCATTGTGTTCAAGGTTATTCCCCACTTTCTCTTATAACAAGTTCAGTGTATCTGACTTTCTGTTGAGGTCTGTGACTCATTTGTAGTTGTGTTCTGTGGAGGGTGTCAAATATGGATCTATTTGAGTTCTTCTTTCAGCCCTCCAGTTTGATCAGTACCACTTACTGAGGATATTGTGTTTTGTTCTAATGTGTATTTTTGGCTTTTTTTTTTTAAATCAAAAGTCAGGTGTTCATAGGTATATGCAATTATGTCGGGTTGTTCGATTTGATCCCACTTATCAACGTGTCTGTTTTTGTGCCAATGCCATGCAGTTTTGATTATTCTACCTCTATATTGCTGCCTCTATGGTCCAACTTGAACTCAGAGATGCTGATAACCTTCAGGAGTTCTTTTATTATTAAGGATTGTTTTTACTATCCAGCATGTGTGTGTGTGCGTGCGTGCATGCGTGCGTGCATGTGTGTGTGTGTGTGTGTGTGTGTGTGTGTGTGTTTATTTGAAGCTGAAGATTATCCTTTTCAGAACTGTGGAGAACTGTTTTGGAATTTTGGTTCGGGTTGCATTGAATCTGTAGAATTTCAGTAGGATGGCAAATTTTACTATATCAGTCCTATCAATCCATAAGCATGAGAGGTCTCTGCATCTTTTCCCATCTTCTTTCTTTTTTCATATCTCACATTTTTACTTTCACTTGCCTTGTTAGTTATCCAAAGATAATTGTATGAGACTATTGTGAAAGTTACTCTTTTCCTGATTTCTTTCTCAGTCTGCTTCTCATGTGTATAGAGGAGGGCTACTGAGTTTGTGAATTAACTTTGTATCTAGTTATTTTGCTGAAAGTATTTTATAACTTGGATGACCTTGTGTTTGGTGCAGAGATGTTAAGAATTGCAATGTCCTCTTGTGAATTTTTGTTTTGAAGTATATGTAGCGTTCTTCCTTATCTCTTCTGATATGTTTGGTTTTAATTCTGTATTATTAGCTATAAAAACGGCTATGTCAGTTTGCTGCTTTGTTCTTGGTGGTGCCTATCCTTGATGTTGAGTGTGTTTCTTGGATACCTCAGAAGAATGTATCCTGTTTTCACATCTGTTCTGCTAATCTTTGTCTCCTTATCGGTGGAGTTGAGATGATTGATATTAGGATGTATTAATGAGAAGTTTGTTGATTCTTATGATTTTATCATTACAGTGTGTATGAGTATGCACGTGTATGTGCCTGTACATGTGTGTGCATGTGCGTGTGCCTGTGCGTGCGTGCGTGCTTGCGTGCGTGCATGCATGCATGTGTGTGTGTGTGTTTCTCACTTTGGTCTTCTGGTCTATGGATTTTTGAGTATGGTTGTGCATGTGCCTGTGCCTGCATGCGTGTGTGTGTGCGTGTGAGTGTGTGCCTGTGTGTGCATACGTGTGTGTGTGTGTGTGTGAGTGTGTGCCTGTGCATGTGTATGTGTGTGTGTATGTTTCTCACTTTGGTCTTCTGGTCTATGGATTTTTGAGCATGGATAACCTCTTTAGGTTGGAGTTCTGTTTTTAGTGCCTTCTGTGAGGCTAGGTTAGTAGATAAGTATTGCATAAATTTGATTTTGTCATGGAGTATCTTATTTTCTTCATCTATCTTTATTTGAAAGTTGGCTAAGCACCTTAGTTTGGGTTGTCATCTCTGGCTTCTTACAGTCTGTGGAATCTTTCTGGTACCTTCCGACTTTTATAGTCTCCAATGAGAAGTTCTGCCTTTACATGTCCCTTTGGTCTTTTCCTTTACAGCTTTTCTATACATTTAGTTTTTTTGTTTATAATGGGCTGAAGGGGCTTTCTTTTTTGATGCGCGCTGTCTGTTGTTCTATACAATTCTTATGCCTTGATATGCATCTACTTCGTTAGGTTAGGTGAAGTCTTTTTTCTGTGATTATGTTGAAAATCACTTGTTTTGACCATGAGTTTCTTTCCTTCTCACCCATCCATTGCTGTTATTCTTAGATTTATTCTTTCATAGTTTCCTCAGCTTTCCTACATATCCTGCTTCAGGATTTTTTTTTTGATGTAGCATTTTCTTTGATGTGGGTATCCATTTCTTTTATAATGTCTTCAATGCCTGAGTTTCCCTCTTCAATCTCTTCTATTCACTCAGTTTGAGTTCCATTTATTGACTCTATATCTTCATTTATTTTCTTCCACTGTTTGTTTATGTTTTTATAGATTTATAGAGATTATTTAAGGTCTTTTTGCTAGCGTTTTACAATGTTGCGTCACTCAGACTCTGCCGTTGTAAGGTTACTGGGCTCCAGTGGAAACATGTTTTCCTGTTTATTGTGTTTTACTCTGGCATTTGAGTATGTGGGTATAGGAGTATTGCAATTCTAGGTGCTGTTATCTGATCTTGTTTTTATTATGTGAACATTTTGTTTCTTGGTTTCTTATTCTTGTGAGAGAACTATGGCTGTGTTTTGCCTGATAACAATTTTTTGGAGGTCTTGCTGTTATACCCAAGTTGCAGGTACCCAAAGATCACCGAGGAGCCAATTCCAATGTAAAACACATAAGGGTCTTTATTACTATTCCTAGACCAAGGTCTCTCATTGTCCCTGTCACAGCAAGTCAGAGTGAGAGCCCTAAGTCTAGGGGCTCAGGGTATTTAATATGGTTACAGCAAACTTTGGGAAACAGATTATCAAGTTAATATATATATATGTGTGTGTGTGTGTGTGTGTGTGTGTGTGTGTGTGTGTGATATATATATCACACATATATATGTGTGATATATGTGTTAATATATATACATACACACACACACACACACACACACACATATATATATATATACACATACATACACATATATATTTGGTTTTTTTCGAGACAGGGTTTCTCTGTGTAGCCTTGGCTGTCCTGGAACTCATTCTGTAGACCAGGCTGGCCTCGAACTCAGAAATCCACCTGCCTCTGCCACCCAAGTGCTGGGATTAAAGGCGTGTGCCACCACCGCCCAGCCTAACAAGTTAATATTTTAAAAACTACATTTCTAGCATAATTTGTGGGAACTGAATGGGATCAGGGGAGATGTGGAGGCATAATCACCTGACAAACAGGATGGTCAGGTTATCTATTCTTTGTACGATGTCTCAGATTATCTCTATGTACCTTGGTCCTGCTATTGTAGCCTGGCTGTTGCTAAAGGGTGGAGAGGGTTGTCCTAGTATGTTTGCTACGTGTGTGTGTGTGTGTGTGTGTGTGTGTGTGTGTGTGTGTGTTTGTGTGTGTGTGTGTGTTTTCTTCCTAGAATTGGAGTTTAGCCCCTGGTCTCACACAAAATGGGGTTTCTTCAAAAACAGACTTGGTTGGACTTTACACTGGTATATGTGGACACTGGGGATTTCCACTAAAATGTGTTCCTAAGTATTGGGAACTGACTGTTAGGATAGGGATGAGATGGGAATGGTGTTTCTGAGGTAGTCCACAGGAAGGAGGAAAGCTGAGAGTTCTGCCAAGATGTGATTAGTCTCCTGGATCTGGGGAAGGCATACAAGGTAGTTTGCTACAGAAATGGAGATGAGACTGAGGGATCATTCGTGGAAAAGAGAAAGGAGAGAGAAAGAACTGAAATTTGCCACTGGCTTTGATTCCCTGACCTACTTGTTTCCCCAGCTGGAGTGGACTGTGGGGTCTTAGGGAATAGTTGCTGTAGTTTGGTGCTAGGATAAATCTAGAAGTGTAGGGAAGGAAGTTTGGAAGAGACTATCTGTATCATCTACTGGCGGTTGGGGCAGAGAGAAATGAGAGTGATAGCAGGTCATCTACTAAGCTGGAGATGAGGAGAAATGGGAGAAGGGACAAGTTGCAGTTAGTCTACCCTGTTTCCCTGGCAGGAGTATCTTTCAATATTTTTAGTATCTAAAAAGTAAGAGTTATAAATCTGGTATGCAAAAATTTCAGTCTTCTCGAAAACCAGGTACTTGTAGCTGTTACTAACTTACAATAATTATGTTAATATTTGATTTTCAAATGAAACCTTTTATATACAATATTAAAATTAGGCCAAAAATAATAATCCAACTTGATTTGATTGCATTTACTTTTGTGTATTTTAAAGTATTTTGCAAAATTTTAAGTATATTTAAGCAAGACAAAAGAGATGCATGACAAATTAAGATTCTGATTGGATGCATGTGTCCTAACCATATTTGAATCCAGAGAAAGACCTTACTCCACACATTTCCAGTTCTTGGATGACTTCTCTCTTTTTTTTTTTTTTTTTTTTTTTTTTTTTTTTTTGATTTCCATCTGTTCTGTCAAAAGCAGAAACCAAGTCAACACACTTCAGCTGAGAATTACTTTTACAACTTGGTGAATCACTTGTCCTACTTGTCAAATTCTATCTTAATCTCTTTAAACTGTTTTCAGATCATTGGGAAGAAGATTGAATTCTTTGGCTCAATTTAGATTGTACATAAATTCCTGCTCCACGGCAGTCAGGTCTCCTAATCTTACCAGAGGAAAGGATTCTACTTTTCTTTTCCGATTAGCTTTCAGACTTGTTCTTAAATCCACAAGTAGGGAGGGATGCAGTGAAGTGGCATGGTCAAAATGCCATACCTAACGATGCAGTTTCAGCCATCATGATGTGTGGATGGAGTGGAAAAGATGACAAAGCTACTAGCAGAGCTATTCACAAAGGAAAAGAGGCCCAGTTTCCAACATTCTCTGGCATTTAATCTTTGGAAAACTTCTCCAAGATAAGATGATTGCTCATTTTCCTAAATATGAAGTAGCTACGATGGAATAAGAAAGGTTACAATAGAGCATCCCTTTCCACTCTAGTCATTCTGCTTGATTGCACCAATTAGTCCTGGATTCACTGCGCATTTTAACTTCACAATAGTCTATTATTTGGACCACTGACCATAATGATGCAATCTTTTTTTGGAAGAATATAAATACTTAGTGATAAATAAGTAATCATAATTAAATTTTTCATAGTTCTTATAGTACCATAATTGGTATTTAACACATTGGTTATAATTTAAACACATCTTAATTAATATATAACTATATTATTTCCCTACTTTCCTTTTTTCCTCCAAAATGCCTCATATCCACTTTTATCAACACCTCCAATGCCACCCCAACACTCCTTCTCAGATTATTATTATTGTTACATGAAAAGATAGTTGAACAAATATATAAATACAATACAATGGGTCTGTTTAGGGTGACTTCTATGTGTTTGATTTGGGGGCCTGACTACTTTGTATTGTATAACTTAGGGATCTCAGCTCTGGGAAAGGCTAATGATGCAATCAGTAGTCATTGGTTGCCTGTAGTTCTATGTCTAGGGATTGGATTTCATTGGATATTATCCCTTTTTCATTAGCATGGTGCCATATCTTCATAGTTAGTTGAAGTTTGATGTGGTTTTGACCCAATACAAAAGGGATTTTTTTCTGTCTTGTCTTTTGTCATTTTTTTTTTTTTTGCTGTGTTCTTGGGCCAACTTCAGTTAATCTAACATCGAAATCCTCACAATTAATTTCATCAGTGTGATGGTTTGCATAAGAATGCTTGTATATTTGAATGTCTAGTCACTTGTTGGTGAACTATTTAGGGAAAGATTAGGAGGGGTGGCCTTGATGTAAATCGTGTGTCACTGATGTGTGGAATTTGAGATTTCAACAGCCCACACAAGGCCCAGTGTCTTCCTTTCTCTCTGCCAACCCACCTGAAGATCAGGATGTAAGTGCACAGCTACATCTCCGGCACATGTATGCCCGCTTATCTCCATGGTCTATTCCATGATGATTATGGACTAACCTTTTAAAACTGGATGCAAGTCCCTAATGAAATGGCTTGGTCAGGATGTCTCTTCTCAGCAACAGAATCAGTGACTAACATAGTCAGTTTGGGGTTTCCTTACTCTATGAAAATAGAATTGTCTATAATGGCAGTGAGAATTTGCATGTACTACTTTGAGAGCAAAAAAATATTCTGAGTGGCACTCTGCAGCTTTCAATGCTACTGTGAGGAAAAATTTGTGATGGGGCCATTTGATGTTTGCTGCTGAAAGCCGTGTTCGGGTCCATGGTCCTGCTACAGAAAATGTACTTTATTGATGTCCTTGGCCACCCATTTTACCACTGAAGGCCATTCAGATATCATGTGTGTGCCACTCTCTGAAGCCATGTTGATATTCCTGGGTCATGCTGGGATGCTGCTGCTGGGGGGCCATACAGATATAAGTAACCTATGCAGCCACCTGAGTATGTTGCTATCCATGGTCCACACTGTTGCTGGAGGCCATATTAGAATCCATGGTCCTGCTGTAGCAGTTGAGAAAGAGAGATATAAAAGGCTTCTATGACAACTTTTACCTCAACAGCCCCAAAAGTAACAACTGAGACAAGAAGCCATTGGGGAAAAAATCTCTTAAAAATTATGATAAGGATTCTGAAGTATAACTTTCCACTATATCTAGCTACAGGCTGGAGTAGGGGTGCAGAAGGACTCACATGTGTTAAAGGGGCTAGCCTCAGAACTTTGACCATGCCCCTGTGAGTATATAAACAATACAAATTGCACTTTTTTTTAATCTTTATTTTGTGGGGTCTCACATGGGTTTGGTGTGACCTGGGAGGACTGGAATATAAGAGTGAGTAGACACATTATGAGAAATTCCCAAATAATAAATAAAAATATAATGTTAGAAAAAGAAAGAAGACAGCATTGTCTATGCTGTGACATACAGATTAAGAATACTCACCAATTCTATGAATGAACAAAAAGTTACACTTTGTAAACTAAACTTAACCTATCAAATATGACACTGTGAGCCTTAGGTACTTTGATTTGGCTTCTCTGTGATGTCCAGAGTGATATCATCTCGATTGTGGTTGTAGATAGATACCCAGGTTTTCCATCAGAGGGCTGGAAATGACATAAATGCAGTAGTTTTATATGAGATTCTCAAAACCAAATTTAAAAAAATTAAATAAAAGGTCCTGAACAAACAAACAAATGAGGTTGTCCATTTTCTTAAATTAATACTAGATATCTGGACAAAAGCATTAGACAAAATAAGTCAATAGAAGACATCAAAGTAGAAAGGATTTCCATATCTGTAGATTACATGTTTCTATAGTGAAAAATTCCCAAATATTGTATCAAAAATTATTAGAGCTTATAAACAAATTCAGAGAATCAGCAGGTTCAAAGTCTGCACAGAGATCATCACCAACTCTACATACAAAGAAGGACCTTGGTGGACAAGAAACTAGGGAGTAAACCACACCCACAACATACAGTCAGAGACACAAAAGATCTCTACAAAGAAAAGTAGGAAGCGTGAGAGCGAGAATTTGATCCTGGATGGGTTCATCTTAAGATTAGTTTTGAGACCAGCTATGTCTCTATTGATGCTCAAGTGCCATGAGATGTGCTTACTGCATCACTATGTCCATATGCCAGACAAGCATTAGAGCCGTTAATAAAACAAACTTTCACTTTATCTTGTAATACCAGAGAAGATAATCACATATTTCCAACACAAGCTGGTAAAAATATTTGACTCAATTAGTGATTTCTGCATTAAAAATGTGTATATGAAAATGCATCTTTAAGAGATTGGAACCCTCCATCAGTTTTCTATTACTTTCTAATGTGAAACCACATATATGTGTATAAATTGAGAAGTAAATACTTACGCATCATAGGAAAACCCAGGAAAAATCTAGATCTGTAATATTGTGATTAAGTTTTTAATCCACCAAGTGTAAACATTACTCATTGGTAAATGTTTTGTACTTAACAAGTATTATAAAAAATATGTCATATACTTTAAAAAGGTTTTACTGTGTGCTCTTGACACTTCACAACTCCATTAAGCTAAAAGTTATGAAGATAAGAGTTTTCAATCATGTACAGTTTTGGTCATGCTAGGTTTTGTCAAAAAGGCTTGCAGAATTTATTGTAGTTTATTACATAGATAAATATCAGAAGCTTACAATATTTTAAGTGTATCAAATTAATCATAGGTCCATAAATTATAAGATATATTTATTTGAACCAATACAATATGCTTGTTATCAACTTTATAATATCCAGAACAAACCAATAGGATTTTTGATAATGGAAATGACATGAGACATGTTTGATGACTCATGCCTATTATCCCCAGCACTTGCTAGGTGGAAGCCAAGAGAGCAAGTATTTAAGAATAATCTCAGCCGCAACACGAGCTCCGGTCTCACAAGAACAAAATTAAAATGAATAATTTGCATTTGAATTACGTGGTTCTCAGTAGTAAAATTCCAAGTTCTTCAATGTAGAATTTATGGACTTGAAGACATGTCTAAAGGGGGGGCTGACTGTAGTGGGATAGGAACTCCACGAGAAGAGCAACAGACTCACCCTTAGGGCTCTCAGAGACTGAACCACCAACCAAAGAACATACTAAGGGCTGAACCTAGGCTTCCTCACACATTTGTAGCAGATGTGTAGCTCCGTCTTCTTCTGGGTCCTGAACAACTGAAACCGTGGCTATCCCAAAAACTGTTTGCTGTACATGGGATAAATTCTTCTAGCTAAGCTGTCTTTTTGGCATCAGTGGGAGAAGGAAGCCTAAGGCCTCACAGAGACTTGAAGTGCCAAGGTAGGGAAATACCCACCCACAGGAGGATTGTGATAGGGGGTGATCAAGACAGGGGCAGTGAGTGAACAGGATGTAAAATGAACAAGTAAAAAAAAAAATTAATTTTTTTTCCAAAAGGGCTGGTTTTCAAAGAAACAAGAAAATCAGCAAAATGATTTGATTAAGAAATAGTTATATTTCTAAACCTTCATCAAAATGAAGATAAAAGATCATGGAATCAAAGCATAGACCAAGGCATTGAAGATGACAGAGTCTGAGCTAGGTTCAGACCAGCTACGCAAAGTACACTGGTATTTGAATAGACTTACACCCTCCCTGAAGTGGGGTTCCACAAATTTTCTGGAACAGGAGTTCAGACTTCTATTTGCATTATATCTTCTTTGCAAATCACGCTTATAATGAGAACATGTTTGCTTTACAAGATTTGAATTTCACCTTTCTTATAATTAATGTCTATGGCTTCATACTATTTTATGTGTATATTGTCTGAGTCCACTAGTGACACTAGCCTACATCTTCCAGTGCAGTTGTTACCCTGATGGTTCATTCAACATCTCCTGCTGATACTGGAGTGCTGCTTAGAAGGGAGAAGTTCTGCCTGATTAGTTATATTCATATTTTAATATTCACATTCTTGATAATGATCTTTGTCATGATTTATTATCTAAATTCTATATGGGAGGCAAAGACATTATAAGAGATTGCATTTTAAAATGCTGGCTTATGTTTTCATTAGCAGAACTAATTGATTTGCAGATAAGAGCATTTTGCCTGCACAATGGCCACATATTTTGATTACTGTGTGAGTAGAGCAATTATAGCTCCTCTTTTTAAAAGGTGAGCTAATATTTATTCTTTACAAACGTCTTACTCGATCTGGGAACCATGGATGTGAATATGTGTCTCTTTACTGAAGTTGCCTTTGATACTATATCATGTCCCTTTCTTCTTTAACAGTAATTACACGCACACTGCCACTGTAACAAGTAGAATAAGAGCTTGGTAGCTCAGGCCTAGTACCCCAGAACTTGCTAGGGAAGACTGAAGGAACAAAGACAGCCTGAGTGACAAAGTGAGCTCCTTTGAAAAGCAGAATCTGAATTGAGAAATTGGACTTTGAGTTAAGTGTTTCTGCAAAGCTGAATTCTATATTCTTCCATATTCCATACAGACCTAGTCTCTTTATTAGTACAAAAAATAAAAAATATAGAAACTTAATAGAAACTATTAAGAATTGCTTTTAATTAAACTCCAGAGAATCATTATATAAATATAACCATTGTAATAGATGCCAATGCAATTTAAAAATATCAATATCCAATGGATTGTTGCAGGTCCTACAAGATTAGTAGAGACATTGCTGATAACCTTAGTGCTATTTCAGGACTCATGTGGTAAATGGATAAAACCAACTCATACACCGCACATACCTTGGCACATGCTCTCTCTCTCTCTCTCTCTCTCTCTCTCTCTCTCTCTCTCTCTCTCTGTCTGTCTGTCTCTCCCTCTCTCTCTCATACACACACACATACAGAAACACACACACACTCAAATATATTAAAATATAGAAGTTAATGTAAAAATAGTTAAATTCAAAAGGTAAAAACTAAGATTCATTTCACAGGGGGAAAAACATCTTTCTTTAAAAACAAAGCTTTGTTCTTAAGGCAATGATTACAAACAGAATTGCATTTACTTTCTCAGGATAAACTCCGTCACTACATGCAGTCTTTGTGTCTCCTATATGTGTCTATGTAGAGGGGAGAATTATATACTAAATAACATTTCAGCTGTCCAGAAGTAATAATTTGGTGAAATATGTTAAAAAAGATTGAGAGTATTGAATTTGTGATCAGAGTATTGATAGAATAATATGGAAAATTAGGAGAAGGCTTGTGCATGGAACCATGTAATACAGTATGGATAATATATGTATTTATTTAAGCAACAACAGCTATACTCAGAAAGGGATCTGTCAGTAACCAATTCAACCTGTAACCTAGTATATAGTATTATAAGATAAATAGTTATATTATTTATTCAATGGGTATATGTGCTATCCTAAAGCTATTACACTTCAAGTTAAAGGCTCAAGACTATTTCCTATATAGCAAAGAGGAGAAAACACTGCTTAACTCCAGTTTTGTTCATTCTTTGTTCTATTACAAAATTCCAGGGGAAAGCAAAATATAAAAAAAAAATGAGTAGAGAAGAAATTAAAATTTAATTGCCTTTGTTCATCTTGGTTATTTTGACAGCTTAGATCCATTAAACTATGTATAAAATTAGAAGAATATATCTCTAGTAAGATTTTATATTTTGAGAAATTTTATTTTAATAGTCAGGTTTTAATTCCATTTACAACCTGAATAAAAGCTGATTAATCTGTATTTATAGAAATGTCAGCACGTATTATTATACGAAAATAGGATGACTTTCCCATGACTTTCCAGTGGAAAGTCATCCATAGGAGAGTTAGATGGAGGAAAAGAATAATATTCTTCTAATGAGCAGTGTTTGCTTTGGGTACAGATTTCTCTTCACTAAGTAAATGAAAACCTTAGGCAAATTCTATTAGTTCTTTATTGGTGCATAACAAGTTACCCCAGAGACCAGGGCCTAAATGAACCCAACACATCATTCCAGGAGTAAGCCAGGAACACACATTTCCAGTGTGAGCCAGGAAACGGAGGAAGGGCAGGTTCTTGTTTAGCTCCCTCAAGTGTGACACCAGTTGAAGGATGAAAATGCAATTGCATAAAACGTTTAGGTAGGAAGGATGCTCTCTGCATTCATCCTTGATTTTTATTCAATATGTAGCTTCTGTGCAAAAAAAAAATCAGCTCTCTTACATGAATAAAAAAAAAAATCCCAAGGTAAAAAGAAGAGCTCCCTGTATAAATCTTAGTATTTCAGTTGTGATGTAGGACATGGTATCATGTTTTCTTTCCTATTCTATCCATTTGAAAAGACTCATTGATTCTAGCCAACACTTTAGCAGTTATGAATGGCATTCTCCTTGCAGATAAAGATGGCATCAAATTTCTCTTGGTTCTATAGCAAATAACTATAAATTTAATTACTTAAATATCATAGATGTGGACTGGAGAGTTGGTTTGGCCATTAACAGTTCTTTCTCCTCTTCCAGAGAACCAGAATTAAGTTTCCAGCACCCACTTAGAAGGAAGGCTAACAAGCACTTGTAACTCCAGCTCCAGGAGATCTGACTCCTGTAGATGTCTATGGATGCCACACCCAAACAACAATGAAAACAAAAACATATGCATAATTAAGAATAAAAATAATCCTTTAGCACATGTTTGCATTATTTTATAGCTCTGGAGATAAGAGTGAAGCATCAGGACAAGTCTCTAAGGAGAAATCATGTTATGACTGCATAGGTCTAAGAGAATAAAGGGAGAATGTGTTTCTTATCCTTTCAAACATCCACAAGTTTTTAGAGTTCTCTTTCTAGTTGTATTGGCTAGTTTTACCAACTTGACATAGGCTAGTTATCACAGAGAAGGGAGCTTCAGTTGGGGAAGTGTCTCCAAGAGATCTAGCTGTGGAGCATATTCTTAATTAGTGATCAAGGAGGTAGGGCCCCTTGTGGGTGGTACCATTCCTGGGCTGGAAGTCTTGGATTCTATAAGAGAGCAGGCTGAGCAAGCCAGGGGAAGCAAGCCAGTAAGGAATGTCTTTCCATGGCCTCTGTGTCAGCTCCTGCTTCCTAACCTGCTTGAGTTCCAGTCCTGACTTCCTCTGGTGATCAACAGCAATGTGGAAGTAAGCTAAATAAACCCTTTCCTCCCCAGCTTTCTTCTTGGTCAAGATGTTTGTGCAGGAACAGAAACCCTGACTAAGACACTAGTGGACCAAATTACTAGTACTGTTCTGTCCTTTTCTTTCTTTTTCCCAATTAAAGCTTTTCTTATTGCCTTTCAGTTTCACTTAATAACTCAGAATAATCTCACTCTTTAGAAATTAGTTTAATTTCCCTTTGCTGCATAATATGAGATATTCCTAAGTACAATAAACCCTATAGTTTTCAAGGGAACTTATCTGCTGGAGTGTCACATAATTTGTGGGCATACATTTTTAACTTGTCACCAAAACAAGTGACTATGAAATGCATGGAACCCAAGACTATATAGCTTCTCTATGTGGTGGTTCAAACAGCTGTGAAGTGTTTTAAAAAATAACCCAAGAAGTTCTAAAGAGCCAATCTTGAACTTTTCACTTGCTCAGCTTTCCACTTTTTGGAATCAAGAAAAGGGCTTTGTGGGGAGCCTTTGAGTCCTAACCCACCACTTCAAAGACACCCAGACTTTACTGAACCAACAGTGGTCTTATTTCTCAATTGTGCTTCATAATTTGGCCTGAAATGAAAGAACACATACTTTCCTTGTCAGCCCTTTCTGAACAATGTGGTATGCTTACTATTTCTATATTGTATTAGCTATGATAAACTACCAGAGCTGACTATTAATGCACAGGGGAATGTGCTTGACATTGTGCTGCAATGGTGGAGACTAGGGTACCCACATATATCAATCTGCAGAGAGGTGCTAGAATCAGACTCCTACAGGTGGAGATGGAGCATTTAAAATCAAGAGGTCTTTAAACAATGAACACTTTAATGGTCTCTATCTTTAAAGAAATATGCTCATCATTTATATAATTGGTACGGGTTATATCTGGGTACCTTTCTTTTTGTAGTTTCAGCTCTGTTTGAGATCTTATTTAGAGATGATTAAAAATTTGAGAGAACCAAAAAAATTCAGTTGCAACATAATAGTAAAATCTCTGGCTAGTTTTGAGGAATGAATGTCATGCTCCTATAAATGTGACCTACGTGCAGGTGCACAATATTCAGTAAACACCTTTTCACACTTGCACTCACCCATATCCATGCATGTCCCTGCCCTCTCTCTGGGTCCTAGACTACACTTCCTGGTTTTGTGGTGAATTATCACAGAGGAAGGAGCCTCAGGTGAGGAAATACCTCCAAGAGATCCAACTGATAGGCATTTTCTCAGTTGGTGATCAATGAGGAAGTCCCAGCCCATTGCAAGTGTGCCATTCTTTGGCGGTAGTCCTGGGTTCTATAAGAAAGCAGGATGAGCAAGCCATACAAAAAGCAAAACCCTCTGTGGTTTCTGTAGCAGATCCTGCCTTCAGGTTCCAACACTGCTTAAGTCCTGCCCTGATTTCTTCCAAAGATGGACTATGATCTTTCCAACTCAATTTGCTTATTGGTTATGATGTTTCATTGTGGCAAGAGAAACCCTAACTAAGACATGGGCTTAATTTTTACTTAAATCTAATCAGTACTTGTTCAGGCTGTGAGTTGCCTACACTGGCTTCGGATAAACTTGGTGATAAACAGTCCTGCTTTTCTCTCTCAGTCATTCACAGCCACCAAGGGCAAAAAGATAAGATTCCTTCTTGAGTGTTAGTGAATTGTTGAGCATTAAAGAATGTATCACTGCAGTCAGAAACGAAGTTCTAATCTGGGCTCTGTTCCACAGTTTTATTTAAAAAAAATTCTCTTGCTTGTGTTCTACCAATAAAACTAAGAAATTAACATTGATGTTAGATAGATACTGTACATATCAATTTATCATTTGTAGTTTCTTTGATTAGTTAATTTTCTTTTTCCAAAAATTAATTTTATAGAGTATATGTATATCTAGTATGTTATATTTCTTATATATTTTTATCACTAATAAGCAATATTATATTAAGACTCTTTTCTAAATATTTGGCTAGTGATTTCCTTTAGAGTTACTGGGACAAGTAATGACCATGATATGGCCAGGACATTTCCGCCCCATCTTTACCCCAGCATATCTTGTACGCAGGACAAATTATAGGTCAAAAGTTTTGGGGCTGGAAAGTCCACTGGAAGTCTTGTCTAGTTACAGGAGAAGGCAGTTCAGGCTCTGTATCTCCCATTGCTAGAAGTCTTAGAGACCTTCTTGTTGATTCCTAGGAGTGTCCATGTGCTAGGTTTCTGCATTATTCTTGACATGCCCACCAATTCAGTTGTCTTTCCCAGTATTCTCTCCCTCTCTCCTCCTCTCACCTGATCCCTCCTATTCCTGTCCCTACCAACCCTGAGTTCATCTGTGGTATCTTTTCTGGTTCCTTTCCTAGGGAGATTTATATGTCTCCCCTTGAGCTTTCCTTGTTTTATAACCTCTCTAGGTCTGAAGATCGTAGCATGCTTATTCTTTACTTTTCAACCAATGTCCACTTATAAGTAAGTAACTACCACGTTTGTCTTTCTTGGTTACCTCACTCAGGATGAAGATCGCACTTAAAGGAAAACTTAGGATACATGGAATTCTGTCTTTAAGCGCTAATAGATTGATTAATTAAGGTTTAATTTAATGATTTTCTGTTTTACACATGTTCATTGACAGGATAAAAATGGTCTCTTCTAAAATGTAAAGAACAAAAATAATTGGTCAGTTGCTAATATATTTTAAGTATTTATGCACTAGGCAATGCATATTTTAAATTAAAGTGATGCTTTATCTAAAAAAAATATTGTGTTTAAGTAAGAGCTCAGAATGTTGATAATACTTCTTTTAATAATATCTTGTTCAAATGATATCTTATTTCTCAGCTTCTTAAAGGAAAATCAATAGTAAGGCCTACAGTACAAAGTCATTGGTCATTGCGTGCCTTTTTGAACGTGCCACCAGTATTAAGTGATAAAGACCTCTGTATCAACTATTATAATCTTCAAAGATGGCCTTAAACTAGTGTTATTATATTCTAATCTGTTAGCAAAATAGTTTCAACAGGGTCTATAAAGACTGTTTTTCTACTTACAACTATGGATACCATTATTGCAAAATGTGTTAAAATTTTAGACTTTAAAACATAACTGGGTGACACTGTTAAGATGTGCAGCAAAAAGACATCTGGAGATGGGGTCACCATTGCACGCAGGAACTCACTGACCAAGGCCAGGCTGTTAAGCATCCCATCTGATGGCAGAGGGGTCATCAGGTCCCACCTTTCTCTAAGGAAGTACTGGCAACTGAAGGTTGTTGGGGAGAGAGTGGCATTGTTTACAATGCTTTAGCCATGGATGAGTTGCCCTAGCTCAAGTGAATAACTTCCCACGCCGGCTATGGCAAGAAATTCTAACTAAATTCAGTTGTACATGAAAGTAGGAGGGAATTGCTGGGAGGAAGGAGAAAAGGGAGAGGAAAATAGAGGGGAGTCAGAAGAGAGGGTAACTAAAATTCATTATAGAAATGTAGGAAACTCTCAAACAACAACTTAAAAAAAATGAGTAACCCTAAGATAATTGCCATAATCCAAAGCCTCAAACTCTGAAATGTGTATTTCAGTCACCTAGTATCTTGTCAAAACCCAGATTATGATTGATTGTGATGGGCAAAGAACCTGGATGCCACATTTCTGACAAGCCTCTGCATAATAAAAATGGTGTATATTTGCTAAGTGTTCTGTCAGGACTGTGTACTACTCTGTAGAAAATATGTTCGGGCACCTAATACTGTTCTTAGCATTTACTTGTAAATTATGAAACATACAACACGATAGTTAAGGTGTCTTATATTTTTAATTAGATAAGTAATAAGACCATTAAGGAAAATGCATATGAACATATATGAAAAGAAAAGAATGAATGAAGAGAAAGATTACCATTGGAGTCTGTTTTACTGGTATTAAAAACCTGAATGATTTCAAAGAATTCTTTAATGAATTTAATTTAAATGATTATATTTGTGTCTGAAAATAATTATGATACATGCACTGGATTCAGCACTGCTAAGAATACGTGTTCTTGATGAATTTTAGACCAAATTAGACTTATTGTTTTGAGACAGGGTCTCACTGTGTGTGTATCACTACTCCCATCTCATAACCAAATTGATTTTTTGCCATATAGTTTTACTCTTAATTATTATAATATTTTCTACTATTGATCCAAAAATCACTAGGAATATATATATATACATACATATATGTATATATAATGCTTTATTTTTGACAGTTTAATTCATGTGCATAATAATTTTTTTATTGTACTCTCATTAACCTGTTTCAATACTTTCCTTTTCCCAGGGAAACCCTTTTTCTTATCAACAATCTCTCCCCTACTTTGATGGTTTACTTGTTTGTTTGTTTGTTTTTGTGTTTGTTTGTTTTTATGTTTCTTTGGACTTGTGTCTATGTGTGTATGTGTGTGTGTATGTATGAGTCTGTATGTATGTGTAAGTGTGTAGGTATGTTTATATCTGAGTGACTGTGTATCTGAAAGATTATATGTGTGTGAGAACATATGTATGTATGAGTAGGTATTACTATTGAGTATAATTATGCTTGTTTGAGTGAACATTGATGATGCTTTCTTTACTGGAACATATGTAATCTATCAGTCATTACACTACTGAAGGACATAACTCCTTATTTAGGAATTATTAGATGTCAATAGTTTGTCAGGAGTGGTAGATGCTGTGAGCCCTCCTCAGTTAATGATGAAATGATTTTGTTCATAACTGTGCAAGTCTCCAGCAGATTATCACACTTTCTATGAGACCAAAGTCAAGCATATTCAGGGTTCTGGTAGCAAATATTTATCTAAAAATTTGTGGTTGGTTAACTTGGTTTCTGGAACATTAATCTCAGTTAAAAAAAATGTCATCTTCAATTTCAGCCTTTAAAAAAATAAAAGATGTCCATAGAATATGAAATACATCTTCTAAAGATTTACCTACACAATTAAAATAGAAAATAATTGAAAAATAGCTAACCAAATTGAATTTTTCAGTAATTAAGTATGTTCAACAACTGTAATTATGACTATTTGGTGTTTGCTTTATAGTGTGTCTGAAAGCATGCTGGGTTCTCTGTTAAATAACTTTAGAGTGGACCACAAATTGATTAAACTTATGCCGAAATCTCAGAGTGTCAAGTTCATTAATATATTTAGGTGAATAAAAGGCATTTTAATATATGGCCAATGGGAGCTTGGATATTAAAGCATATCACAGAAAAAGAAGAGCAGAAACTCCTCTAGTCCTCAGACTCTATCAGAGTTAGAGTAAAAGACCTAAATTTAGAATTGGCAGTTTGAGGTGAATCATCTCATGGACCAAGAAGAGATCCTGCAGCATCTTTTTATCTAGCAAATGAGGCATGGTACAATGTAAAGTCGGTGTCTGCAATATGGGACATCACAAGTGTGAGGTTCATTGCTCTCTGTTCCCCTCCACGAGGATGTGGATTAACCTCATGCCTTCCCCAACTCACAGCATGCTTTGTATATTCAGCAGTTATTTTACAATTGAAAAGAATGATTTATTACGTATTTTTAATCCTTAGTATAGAAGTTACATTTTAGATGTTTCAATTGGGGTTAGACATCATACAGTCGCTTGTTCTCTGCATTTAGACCAATTGTGGTTTATGCCCAGCCACAGGTTTACAGTGAAAGGTATGAATTCCTTATTACTGAGTGGGCATTGAAGTCCAACATGATGCCATTTGGTACCCTGAGATGACATTGACATTGTTACCACGCTGGGATGTCTTACAAAGCCTGACATTATGATTCATATGCTATCCAACTAGGTAGAATTGCTGATCGCTTTTCTCTCTTGGAAGCTTGCAAAGCACCTTCTGAATTTCAAGGAGGAGGCTTCCAGATCAGTTACAGCTGGATTTCTCCAAGTTCTGTGCCCAAAGCACACAGTGTCTTCTGCAACAGGAATTACTTTCAAATTCTGTGAGGCAGTCAGAGGCAGTGGCAATGGCCTGCCTTGTTTGGTGAATCTCTCACTTCTCACACTGAGGAACAACTTTAAGGGAGTTTTCCTATGCATTAGGACTTCATTTTTTCACTAGACAGACTGTGGATCCTAGGGGAAACATTATCATTCTCTCCTCTCTCCAATCACTCTGCCATATGACTGATATAAACACAGTACTCGTGTATGCAATTCTTAAGGATAAATTAAATGGACGTTTAGAGCCTGTTTCTAGTGGGGTGCACAGCTACTCTTATAGCCTTAATTAAAGAAAAGTCCTCCTTTATTCAGAAAATGTCATCCTCTTTAGCCAAGCATGCACCTTCTGGAGGGCTGCACATGGAAGCAGTGAAGAAGGAAAAGGACAGCCACCTAGCCTGCCAGATGAGCCAAATCGGCCCTAGGGATAAATGGGGTGAGAGATGTCACAACCAATTACAGGGATGACATTCAAAATATATAAAGAACTCAAGAGATTAGACACCAAAACCCAGATAACCTAATTTAAAATAGGCACAAATCTAAACAGAATTCTTGACAGAGGAATCTAAAGGCTAAGAATCACTTAAAGAAATGATCAGCATTCTTAGTCATCAGGGAAATACAAATCAAAATGGCGTAAGACTCTATCTAATACCCTTCAGAATGGCTAAGCTCAAAAACTCAAGCAGCAGCCCATGCAGGTAAGGAGATAGAGCAAGGGGAATATCCCTCCATTGCTGGTGGGAGTACAAATTTGTATAAGCACTTTGGAAATCAATTTGGCAGATTCTTAGAAAATTTGGAATAGTTCTATCTAAAGACCCAGCTATACCACTCCTGTGCAAATACTCTGCCCTAACCCTAGGATACTTGTTCAACTATGGTCATAGCAGCTTTACTTATAATATCCCAAACTGGAAACTATCTTGATGTTCCTCAAGAGATGAGGTAGTACATTTACACAATAGAATTAATGAGGTACTAAAAACAATGACATAATGACATTTGCAGGCAAATGGATAAAACTAGAAAAGAGAATCCTGATTGAGGTAACTAAGACCCAGAAAAACAAACATGGTATGTATTTACTTATCAGGGCCTACTAGCCTTAAAATAAAGGATAACCATGGTATAGTCCACAGACCCAGAGAAACAAAGTAACAATGAAAGCTCAAGGGAGGATGCTTGAATCTCACTGAGAGGAAGAATAGAATAGATGTAGGGTGGTTATCTGGATGGAGAGAACTGAGTGAGTAAGGGTCTGAGGAGGGGGAACAAGAAGAATCAAATATGACCAGAAGGAATGAGGACTCAGAAAGAGAACTGGAATTGGTCGAGGAAGTATCTCTGGGATGTGCTAGGAACCCAGGATACTGGAAATTTGCAGGAATCTAGGATGGTGACCCTAGTTAAGACTCCTAGCAGTAGGAATTACGAAACCTGAAAGGGCCACATACGGTATCCAGGCGAGACTTCCAATGGAGGCATGGGACACCAACCCAGCCTCAAAACCTTAGACCCATAATTTGTCCAAGACAGGTGTTGCAGTAAATCTCCAACCCAAATCTGCCCCAGCAATGAAAACACAACTCAGTTAATATGACTACAAACTGTGTGCCTAGATTGGGCAGATCTACCACTACACTACCATCTTCCCCATCTATGAGACCCCTTATCACTTGCGGTTTCACCAGGCCACGTGCTTCTGCTCTGCTTTCCTCCCACCTCCTCCTCTGCCATCCTCCCTCTCTCCCACGCCTCCTCCTTCTCTCTCCCAACTTTCAGCTCCACCTTCCCTTTATCTTCCCAGTCATCAAAGGTTTACAGGAAATCACCTGAGTGCTGACTCATTCCTTGTTCACAACCCCTCACAGGGTTTGTTCTCACAGGAGAACGGAATTAGCATCGAATTACAAATAGCTCCAGAGCTATCTGCAACAGACAGAGGTAAAGGTTGAAGGAATGGCCCAACTTGAGACCCATGCCAAGGAAAGAGCCTACTCCTGACAGTACTAATGACATCCTGCTCTACTTGCAGACAGGAACTTAGCATAACTGTCCTCTGAGAGGCTTCACCTAGTAACTGAGGGAAACAGATGCAGAGCCCCACAAGCAAACACTAGATGGTGCTTGGGCAATCTTGTTGAAGAGAGGGAGAAAAGATTAAAGGAGCCAGAAGGGGTCAAAGACACTGCAAGAAAACCTTGAGAATCAACTAACCTGGGGCCATAAGAGGTCACAGAGACTGAACCTCCAACCAGAAAGCATGCATAGGACAGACCTAGACCCTCTGCACAGAAGGGACGGGACGGAAATGCAGCTTGGTTTTTATGTGGGACCCCTAAAAGCAGGAAGAGGGGTCATCGTTGACTCTATTGCCTGCCTTTAGAACTTTCTTCCCTAACTGGGCCACTCTGTCTAGCCTCTTACAGGAAAAGATATGCCTCGTTCTACTGCAAGTTGATATGCCCAGTCAGGATGCTATCTATGAAAGTTCTCTTGTTTTCTTAGATGATAGGGATGGAAAGTAAGTGAACGAATTAATTAATGAAAAATAAACTCTAAGCAAATTCTTAAAAAAAACTTCAGAAAAAACAGTAACTATCAAAGGGCTGCATGCAAGTACTTTTTAATTATTTTTTTTTACTTTATTTTCTCATGGGGAAGAAATCAGTTTAAATTTGAATAAGTAAAACATAAGGATTAGACTTACCAGGTGTTTAGTAAGAAATTCAAGTTTCCACTTTTATTTGTCCTTGCAGACAGACCCCCACAGGCAAAGAGTATGCTCTGGTAACAAATGGGAGTCTGGCCAGCCAGTGATCTGCACATTAGCATTCTAATAACCAAAGGCCAATGCGCCATAGTGATGTGTCAGAACTAATTTATGAAACTAGGTCCATAGGCTCATTAAAGTGGTCACAATTCAGTGGCTGCCCAGTAAAATTAGACTACAGTTTCATTCTCATAACTGAATATTTTAACCTATTATTAAGGACATATTTCCAGTGTTAAAACTGGCTTTGATTCTAGGAATGGAAAAACAAGATTAGGATACCATTTACTTTTGCAATATAAAATTGTTTTTGCTTTCAGCTTTTGGCTGGAAATGATTGAAAATTTTAAAACAAGGGCTAACTGTGCTTAGCATTTGCAAGAGCAGTGCCTTTTTTTTCCCTGTGAATAGCAAGCAGCTCTGCGCAGCTCAGCTTATGTAACTTGAGGTCATAAACTTGCCTGGCTCCGAAGTGTCAGGCAGCACTGTGGGGAGGCCAGAGTGCTTCTCCTACACGTGCTGCCCATGTCTCACTGCAAGCGTCCCTTCATCACAGGCCCACCCATCCTCAGTACCAGACTCCCCCAGCTCAGAGTGCATTACGGTGCAGGCTGCTTTCCATCCACTAACTGGGCTTTAGTGGTCTAGGAACCCTGCCTTCCAAAACCTGGCCAAGAGAAATAAGAGGCAGTAAGGAAAAGACAATTCAGTAAGTCTAATGCAGTCCCTTTTCAAGGCTATCTCTGAGACAGTCACTTATCTCTGCAGGGACGTCGTCGTCGTGTGTCCTCTTCTGATAGTCGAATGAATGCTTTGAGCATGGGGTGTGCTCAGTTAGAGAGATGATTGTAGCAAGCAAAGCTAATGATATTGATATCTCAATATCTAAAATATCGATGTGTGTGAAAGGAGAATAATCATTCTTGCTCTATTACTTTTAGAGGGTTTATAGGATCAAAGCTAATAATGACTGAAAAGAACGACTGTTAAATAGTATGAAGCTGTTACTTGAGTACTACGTGGTTATATTCATTTTCTTGTCAAACATAACGGACTGTTTTCTTTATCTCCTGAGTTTTCATTTAACTGGGTGGTAATGAGTCCTTAAATCTTCTAAATGTGAACATGAAAATACTCTGAATGACTTCTCTTGGCAGTCTCTATGCCATAGCTGAATTATTTAGACATCTATTGAAACCTGGGAAAGAGGGGGAAATAACTCTCAGAATAAAGATTTTCTTTTTAAGTAACTCCCAAGAAAAACATTGTTGTTAATTTAGAAGACACCATTGTCAATTTGAATGCCCTTTTATATGAGGTATGTCTCTTACGTCAAGGTTAAATATGTAAAACGTGGTAAGGATAGTAGAAGTTGTCAGTTTACTCCAGCAGTCAAAATAACACACAATGTAAAAGATCACGTTAACCTTTAAAATCAGGATGTTTCAAATTGAGTTCTTGGCAAATAAATAAATCTGAATTTGTCAAGATATCTTACAAATCAGGAATGTGAGAGAGGTATGTTATACCAAATGTCAACAAGAGTGCATTAGAACATTCGAGGTATTCATGAGTGAATATATTTCCTTTCATTTTTCAGGATTTTATCTATTAACATGTAGGTAGTTATCCAGGAAAATATAAAATATAACACTTTTCTATCCCATTTTAAATTGACCAATATATGTAATTGCATCTCAAAACACGATTCAAGTCAGTAGTATTTTAGCAAATGTATTAATATAATTTTCCTAGAGCCAAGTCTTTTGGCTAGGCTTGAATACATTACGTTAGCAATAAAGTAACTGAGCAATCATTGGCCAAAGAAAACACTGCAAATACTGAAGAACAGAGTTGGGTGAAATGGTGACAACCCTTCAGAAGTTCGAAGTCAGAGGGTACAAACAATAGTCAGTGTAAAGGGAATGACAAAATGAATTTAAATTGGTTACAAAGGGACATGTATGTATTTAGTGCAGTGCTGGGATCCTTTTAATATCATACCCACGAAGTAATGGAGAAGTAATAGGAATTTTCTACCAAGTGTTTTCAGATGAATTTATCTTCATGTTCTCATTTTTGCTTCTGAAAAAGACACTTCAAAATAAAATCTGTCTCATTTGCCTCAAGAAAGACTAGTTTTAGCTCATTGTTTAGTTTTATAACTTTACCTCAATTTTTGTCATGAAATCATGATTTTGCCTACTTAGTTCAAGTAAACAACTGGAGTTTGGATCATAGTTAATATGTGTTACCCTGTTGCTTATTATTGAAAGTTACTGTTGTAACTTTCCCAACAAGAGATTTTTAAGTTGAGTCTCAGGCTTCATAAATATAGTTTTAGAATATATTTTCCCTTCATCAGTTCTTCATGTTAATTTCATCTAATAAAACCAATAGATCATTAATGCATTAAATTAGTGCACATCTATTCTATTAGGCTCTTTGTAAATGCTTGTAGCGACTCATTGTATGACAAATCCAATGACATCCCATTTCTGGATGACTATGAGCTGTCTCTCCCTATTTCCTAAGAGCACAAACAGCTCAAGCTGTCTTCTGCTTCTTCTCTCTCTACAGCTGGGAGGGATGGAGAGAGATGATATCAACAAGAGTGACATGCACCCACACTGGCTTCATACACACACACACACACACACACACACACACACACACACACACACACACACACACAAGGTTTCCTGATCTTACTAGTATTACTAGTATTTTTCAAAGGAATATGATTTCAGTAATCAGGCTACACTACCCAGTAATTATTATTTATGTACTTATACTCAATGACAAAAACGATGGATTGGGAATTGAAGAATATGCCAAAACAATTTGCTGACAATTAATTAACATACAGTCCATCCAAAAGGTACTCATAATAAATGCAGTCTAACACAAAATCATAAACTCACACAAACATTTCCTGCAGTTTTTCTTTTTATATAAAATGTGTGGCCCTACACCATGAACTCTGTATGTAACAGTGTCTTGTTGTAAAGATGCCTGACATGCTGGGAACAGTTCTAAATATTAGATGGAAGAAACTAACTCAGGAGCCTAACCAATGACCTTTTATGTTTTATATGTTTACACATTGTACTCCAAAGTCCTTTGTTGCGGGAAATATTAAAAAAGAAGAAGGAGGAGGAGGGAGGAGGAGGAGGAGGAGGAGGAGGAGGAGGAGGAGGAGGAGGAGGAGGAGGAGGAGGAGGAGGAGGAGGAGGAGGAGAAGGAAACAGCACATTCACATGCTTGTGCCTGTACCCTGGGCCTGGCCAGCAATTCACTGGTGGGCAATGGCCAACCTGTTTTTATTTGGTGTAGACTCTTTGTCCTGGAGCTCCTGAAACTTCTCCATCCAGCTTTCTAAGTTCCCACTGGCAGTTGCTACTATGTCAACCCCGTGCTTCAAACCGCCACTGCCTTTGCCGCTGGACCTTTCTCTCTTGAACCCAGACAGCTGCAGTACGCAGGAAAACGCAACACAAACTCAATTCAGAAACAATGGTAACTCAATCTCTGGGTGCAACAACTAAAACCTAATCTTGTAAGCCTTATTAAAATCTGACTCCTCCAGTGGCAAACCCTTGCGGATCTGCCACGATACCAGGAACCTCTAGTACTTACATCTTATCCCTCTCTGTCCCCATTCCAAAAAGACCTTACTCTCTTCTGCTTCCTCTCTTCCTCCTTCCAACCAGGAAGTCCCCCATCTACTTGCCCAGTGATTGGCTCCTTTATTCATTAGGGGATTGGTTCACAAGAACAGCACCAGGCCCACCTACAACAGTCCTTTGCTTAGCAGAGTGACTAGCAATTGAAGCTCAATTAGCCTTTCGCTCACCCTGCTTGTGTGTAACTTGCACATTGCCCGCCAGGGCAAACAGGAGGCCTCTGCATCAATACCAAGATGCTCTTTGCCCTTCTATATGGCCCTTTCAGGACAGTAGCTCTTGACACATAAGAATGTGAGCTTTGACCTCTCATTAAGCTTGGCTGTACTTATAATATCATTTAATCTTTTATCTATACACATCATTTCAAGAGTGGACTGGATTGTTCATCCTCTGCCGAGACTGTCTCTTCATAATGATGAGCTGAGATGCTATTCTCTGTCTAATAAATCCAGACTTTGGGTGGGGGGTCAATAGGCACTGTGAATACACAATTTTCATATTTAAGAATAAATTTTATGTGCTTGTAGGAAAATTCTGCATCTTAGCACCAGTCTTCAATAAGAAACTAAAGACTCATATGCACTCTTTTAATATTTAAAGATATGATTTTATTCTCTTAAGTGTATGGGTGCTTTGCAGACATATTATATACCTATTATGTGCCTACTTAAGTCCCATGAAAGTCAGAAGAGGGCATCACATCCCTAAGGGCTGGAGTTACAGGTGGTTATGAACGTCCATGTAAGCACTAGAAGTCAAACCTGGGACCTCTGCAAAAATGACAACTATTCGGAGCCAGCTCTCCAGGCCCTCCATGTCCATTTTCAATACCTTTGATGGGAAGCTAATAATCTGAAAATATAGATGTTCAGCCGGTCATGAAAGGCTTTCTGTAATTTTAGTATGTTGTCAACTAATTTTACAACCACTGACAGCACATTATAAAACAATTAAGGATATTGACAATATTTTTCGTTGACAGCCTTATCTCATATTTTTATTTATGTATGTGGATATTTCACATTTTCATTTTATAAGTCACGATATCTAAAGTAGGAAAAAACAATGAATGTTAATATATTTTCACAGACGAGTAGCCGCTCCCATTGACACATTTTTCCAGCTATACCACATATGGAAAAATATAAATAACCTCAGTACTCACTGTACCTAATTCTAAATCACAAAAGAGTCACTGCCTATTGATTGGTTTTTGGCTAAGACTCATATATATATAAATATGATATATATTGTACAATATATAACATATAATATATAATATAAGACTCATGGATAGAAATCAAATCTGAAGTTTTAACTGGAGTTTCCAATGGTTTTCTCATTCTCAATAATCCACCCCAAATGTACTCTTCTCTCCAATTATCTACTTTCACCAGCTCCCAGCCTTTGCCAAATCCACTTGTTCATTATGATTCTGAAGTGGGTGTATGACAACATATATATATTAACAATGTTATCTCATCTTCTTTGTAATTATTTATTATTCACTACCTACTATAAAATATGTAAAATGTTTGTTACTAAGAATAATACTGTGATGTTAATCCATGTTTTCTCTATCATGCTCTATGATTTGATGTCAAAGTTCTTCATGTCATTCCAAACATACCCTTTTAAAGGTAATCTGTTGAATTAATTGTTTACCTTTAAATTCTATTCATTTCTCTAATTACATACAAGTTATTCCTACTTTGTCCTTCAAGTTGCCTCTTAATTTAAATAAAATATCGATATTTTGAGTTCATTGCTATCATTTTAGGGCTCCTTAACAGAGACATGTTTTTGCCAGTGACTCTAATTTTCTCTCCATTCTTCTTAATTTTTTAACATAGATTATGTGTTTGCATAAGATATTTATCTTATCCAAGTGTATTTCACTGAAAACAATTCTTCAAGTCATATGTTATACATATGCAATAATTTCTTTAGGAGCACAGTCCTCTCACATGATTTAATTTAATCATTATTATTTATTTAAAACTGAAATATTATTTACAGAGTAGATTCACTAATTTATACCTATAATTATAGTGCATTGCATTCCAATTGCTCTAAAACCTGGCCAGTGCTTGATATCATCTTTCTAGACAATGTGAACTCAATATTTAGATTGGTCTAATTTAAGATTTCCTGTTACTGATTAAAATGAGAAATTTTCATTTATTTATTGTCTTACTTAGTGTTTTACTACTGTGAACAAACACCATGGCCAAGGCAACTCTTATTTGGGGCTATTGTACAGGTTCAGAGATTCAGTCCATCATCATCAAGGCAGGAGCATAGTGCAAGAGGAGCTGAAAGTTCTAAATCTTCATCCAAATGCAGACAGAAGACTGGCTTCAAGGCAGCTAGGACAAGGATCTCAAAACCCACAATCACAGTGACAGAATTCCTACAACAAGGCCACACCTATTCCCACAAGGCCACACCTCCAAATAGTGCCACTCCCTGGACCAATCATATTCAAACCACCACATTTATTTATCACATCTTCTTCTATAAAGTAAAGTTACTAGTTTTTATTTTTGGTAAGCTTATTTTTGCTATTTTGTCTCATTTTTCTTGTGATGAAAAGACATATTTATATAAAAGACATATTTATATATTGACACAAATTCTTTGTCAAGAACTTTTTTTTTTTTTGCTGTCTTTATGTGACTTCCATGAAAATAAATGCTAACTTAATAAATAGGATTTTAAATGTTATATCTTAAGGCCAGTGATTGTTTTTTATGTCTGGGTTAAGATCAGCATTCCATATTCTGAGCTAATAAATATAATCTCATTTGTGAACTACTTAAAATAGTTTTATCATAGTGGAAAGTAGGGATTCTACTTTATAATCAGTCTTTTAAGTAGGAAATTGTTATAACACTATTGGTTAAAAAATCTGTTACAGAGATACAACCCAGCCTACAACCTTCTAATTTCTTAAAATTTTAACATTTCTTTTAGGCTTACAGTTGGCACCTGTATGCATAGACTACCATGTCTTCAGGAATCCTGTATATCTTAGACTCTTGATCTTGTTTCTAGTTCATGAAGTCAGGATGTGATTACTGTGGAGATACATTCATTAAAATTTCATGTTATTATTTTGTTTCTTCTCAATAAGTGTTGTAAACACTATGATAATATAATGCTACAAGTTAATAACTCCTTTTTTGGAACAAAGCTGTATCTCATATGAATATTTATGATGGCTGAAAAGTCTCTAAAAATCTAGACCTCAAATGGTTTCTCATTATCTTTGCTTTCATACATCTTGATTCTTCTTTGATTTTTCAATACTTTTTCTACAATAGTCATATTCTAGTATGATGTATATGTAATAAACACTCTGTAATTACATTTCCTAATCGGATATGAAATCCAAAAGCACAAGAAACTAACCCTCCTGTATATATGAAGATTCTCCCAAGGTGTCTCATGTAAAGGAGTTTCCATACATTTTAGAGTGACAAGCATACAAGATTTGTTTAGGAAGGAAAGAAGACAATTCTTAGCTGCTATACAAATGTGAACACCTGAGTTTGAATCCATAGAACTCATAGAAAAAGACTAGGGAGGTAGGCATAATTCCAGCATGAATGTGGAGGTAGAGACATACGAAGTTCATGAAAATTGTGTTCAATAAATTACACTTACAGTTAATAAGATTAGCCAGAGAGCCTTGCCTAACTGATAAGCTTCATGTTCAGTATGAGACCCTGCCTCAAAATATAGGTGTCATCAAGGGAAAATACCAGATGTAGACCGTGAGTTTCCACATATGTGTACAAATGTATTCGTGCATATGTGCCTGCATGCAGATTTACACATACAAGCAGCACATACAAAACATCACATTAGACATATAATATAAATTAATTAATAAAGAAAATTGTAAAAGGATTTGCATAAGGAAATAAAAATCTAAGATATAATCCTTCCAAATTGTTTACTAATAGCAACTTTTAAAAATGCTATTTTATATTTTCAGATATCAACATGGCAGGGGAACCCAAACCATACAGACCAAAGCCTGGAAGTAAGAGGCCTCTGTCTGCACTTTACAGGTAAGAAACATATATATGAAATTTTTGCCACTTTATTAGACAATATGTTATGCAAGCAATTAACTTATTAAAAACAACAATCTTTGTTCTTAAATTCTGGTGGTCACACACACACACACACACACACACACACACACCAAATACACATTTGAAGGCATAATAGATGCTTAACATTCTTACATATACACCTGCCAATCGTGTTCTTCTGCTGCAACAAAAATATGTGTGAGAAACAACTTAAAATAAGACAAACTTTATTTCATCCCATGCTTTGAATGTTTTAATACACAATTGGCTGTGGTTCCTGGGTTAATCATGAGAGAGTTTGCTTTTGAGAAAAGTCAGAGAAGAACAAAGCTGCCTACTTGTGACATACAGGAAAAAGGTGACAACAACAAAGGCATCAAAGCTTAGCTTTAGAAGCACATCTCCGGTGACTTACTTCCTCTAATCAGACAGGCAGGCTAATGGTCCACTCGGCATGAACTCAGTAGATTAATGCATTTATGATGTTCACATCCTCATGACCCAACCCCATCTCAAAAGTACGACCAGCTAGGAACAAAGGTTTAAACACACAAGCTTTTGAAAAAGTAGTTCATTATTCGACTGCAGCAATAATCATTTGACCAGGCTGGACACATTGTTCAATGGTGAAGGATGCTTACTATTCTTCCAGAGAACATGAGTTCTCTTGCTAGTACCATGAACGATCTTCACTGCTGACCATCGCCCACATGCCATTGTGCTGTGATGTCTCCATGCTATTAGATCTGTTTTTATTTCAGTCCTCAATGATAAATCAAGAACTTGAAGTTACATTTCTTAGTAATTTTTTTCAGGTGGGGTATCATGATATCAGTAGTCAATCAACCCCCTATCAGCAGACATCATATACCAGCTTTACTCTGATTATAAATTAATTCAGTCTATTTTGTTATACTATGTATGATCTTCTTGTACATATGATCTGAGAATGACAAATATCGTTCTCTATTGAGACAATCCAATTCCTTTAGTGTCTGTCTTAGTTAGAGATTTTATTTCTAGAAAGAGACACCCTAACCACAACAACTCTTATTAAGAAAAATATTAAATTGGGGCTGGCTCACAGGTTCTGAGATTGAGTTCATTATTATTATGTGGAAGCATGCTGACACACAGACAGACATGGTGCTAGACTCATGTAGCTGTGAGTTCTATATCTGATCAGTAGTCAATAGGAAGAGAGAGAAACACTTGTCCTGGCTGGAAATTTGAAACTTTAAATCCCTCCTCCAGTGAGACACTTCCTCCTACAAGATCACACCTACTCCAACAAGGGCACCCTTCCTAATCCATTCAAATAATGCTACTTCCTGGGAGCCTCTCGGAGCCATTTTCACTCAAATCACCACAATGTCCTAAGGTTGATAGTTATAATTTTTCATTCTATTTTTTATCTTGTTTCTATATCAGTTCATCAGTGGTTATACCGATTTTCAAAGTAGATATAATTTAGACTTGAGTGCTCTGTATGCATGCTTATTTACAAGTATAAAATGTGGTTGACCTAGGAAAGAAGACAAAAGTAACTTCATAGAACAGTCAAAGTTTATTGTTTGTTTGTTTGGGTGGGTGGTTGGTTATTGTTGTTCTTTAACAACCACTTTTGGAAAACAAAATACAGAGAAAAAACGTCGTGCAGTTAAGCCATATGTCCCACTTCACGTGTTTTTGCACTTTTCTTTTTTAACTTTAAGTGCTGACTTTGCATCTGTCTCTGTAAAATTCACTTTAGTTAGATTTAGCAAGTTGTTCCAGGCTATTGAGATCCCTATCATCCGATTTATTGGTACTCTCCCAGATATGTTTCAGCATTCAGTGAGTATCCACAGCAAAAGAACTAAGAGAAGTGTTGAGCAAGCCTTCCTCTTTTACTGATAGCATTTGATTAACAGCAACTTAAGCAATATGTGATCAGATGGATTGTGTTCTGATAAGGGGTAGTAAAAAGGGTGCTCAGGAGAAGGGCCCATGCCGTTCCATTGTCTTTATTCCCTGAGCAAATAGAAGACATTTAGTTGCCTTTCCAAAACTAAAAGATAAAGATTACAAACAGATCTCTTGCACGGTCCTATTTACACTGAAGATCCTAAGTCTATCCAGTGCATAACCACCAAAGATTTTTCAAGCTATTGTGGGAAAAAAAAATGAAATTTATTTATTTTCTTCCTTTGGATGTCTCAATGTACTCAGTATGAAAATAAGTACATAAAGGTATTCAAACTAATTAATATATTTTATACAAAACAGGTAGCAACAAGAATAAACTCTTATAATTGACCATAAAATACTTTTCAGTGACAGAAATGCACAGGGATTAAATTATTACCCAAACAAATGGTGCTTTTTTTTTCACCTTGTTTGAGGCAAAGCTAAGCACTGCCAAATTATTTTATGGTTAGTTTCATTTTAAATGTATGCAAATGTAGTTGATGCTAATATAGAATCTTTAAAGTCATGTTCTCAATTATTAACAAAGCAAGCGGGAAGGCTTTTCTTCTCTCATCGCGGTTACTCATATCTGTATAATGCTGTTAGTTTTCATATTTTCTCTGTTCTGGGAGGTTTTTTTTATTTTCTTATGGAGATGAAAGCTCATGACAATACACTAATGACTTCCTGTAATTTTTATGCTACCAAGTTAAATTGAGTTATAAATGCAAAACAATTGGAAACAAGTTTTGTTTAAATATGTTGCGCCGTATGTAAATTACATCAGTAGGGAAATATTCATTTGTCCTATTTTTATTTGTTTTTAAGTTAACAGATAGTAACAAAGAAAACAGAAAGAAATGACTATGCAGCTGAGAAAGATCCCCCTTTTTAACATATCTGTATTCTTACATAAATTTAATATCACTTGATTTTTATAGGGAAAATATTTCTGCAGTCATTATTCACCTATTTAGCACACAAATTCAGCAGGCTGAGATTATATGTCTTGCTGTATAAATAAGAAATCTAATTTTGAGAAGAACAGTAGATATCTTTTCAATTTAAGGTACCAAGATTAGTAAGTGAACTCCGCTCGTCAGAGTCTGCTTCTGGTGACCTTGTCATTAGAACACAGCTTTTTACGTTCATTTACCTTCTAGCACATTACAGAAAATAAATTACACAAATGAGGGCTTTTTGAATCACCAACACCGATAATCAATCATGTCTCTGCCTGTGGATACCATGCCAGCAGGTGAAAGAACAAAGAAAGACTGCATACCAGATACATTGTAAAAGCAATAAAGTTGTTACATAATCACTCAATGGTAAGATCTAAGCTTCAAGTTATCTACCACACTGGTTTCCACCTTTCTTTCCTACCTTTCTTTTTTCTTCCACACTAACACTGCATTCAAGGACCTTCACATGTTGTACCACTTAGCTATACCATTTCAACTGTTTTTTATTTTATTTTGAGACAATTGTAAATTGTTGTCTAAGCTGGTCTTGAATTCACATCACAACACATTTCAAGCATTGAATTTATAATTCTCCTGCCTCAGTCTTCCAACTAGCTGGAGTAACACACTTGTAGCATAAGTCCAAGCTGTAATTTTCTTGATCATAAAACATCTTGTAGCTGAGATAAAATTACATCCTCCATTTGGAAGAGGAGATGTCTGATTGTAAATGACACAATCTGTACTTCCTAGTGTTGGAAGGTTTGAATCTATTTCTTTATACTCCATGAAATAGCATACCTCTACTGGTCCATCCATCTACTAATGCACTCACTTTAATACAGCCACAGAGCAGTTACTCTTAGAGGGGTCCAAGGGCTGCTGGTACAGAAATGTAAAATTACAGAGTAAAGAGAGAGCATAACAGGGTAAAAATGTGTTATCTGTATATTTAAAGGAAGTTTCTCATTTACTCTAGGCTCTAAACTGCTGTGTCATCAATAAAGATGTTCCATCAGGGTCTGTGCCTGGTCCATGATAGGACCTTCTTCACCACCCCCACATCTGCTTCGTCACTATCATTAGCCACATTCTGCTTTCCCCACTGTTAACTTGCATGTACCCACTGACACAATGATGCTTTACATCTTATTTTCAGAGTTGGTATACACAGTAGATAGAAAAATAAATTATGAGAATTAAAGTAATCTGACTGAAGTGTGCACAAGTTAGATGCAGAAATAGATGAAGACAACCCAGATGCCTCCATGTGCTTCAGGAAGAAGACAAACGAGAGCATTCCATCTCATTTCTGAGTGGAAGGAAGTGGGGTCTCTAGAAGTTATAGGGAGAAGGGGCTGCTTGAACTGGCTTCTAAACAAGTAAGGACTTCATACAAAAGTAAGGGCATAGTGAGCAAAGAAAACATGCAAAGGTAGAGAGGAGACAGAGGAGTATCTCATAGTGAGAGCTGGCATGACTAACCTGGAAAGGAACAGGAGCGTTCTACTGATAGAGGCTATAAATGTCACTATGCATGATCTTAATATCAGGCTTTTGTTCTGCAGACAAGAAGAGATCATTTGAATATGTGACTGATTGGAAGTGAGCTGTGAGTGAGTGAGAGAAGCCCAAGGTTTCTAGCGTAGGCAAAAGGGGAACGATCACAGGAATGAGACAGAAGAAACAGGAGAGACACAATAGGCATGGGAAGCTCAGATGTAACATCTGTAGAAGGGAGGAAAAATAATTCCTTATTAATATGAATTCATAGAGACAGGCAATTCATTAAAATGGCCCTTGAAATTAGAAAGTCTCCCATCAGAGTCCATTTGTAAATGAAACATAATTAATCATTTCTGAATATTTCATAAATATTGAACCTAGTCCTAACCATGAATTGCTCATCCATTCTGCAGGGAAAATACTGTAATTTTTAATAAATTGCTCCTTCAAATATTCCGTGTACATTGCAAGTTTCTATGGTGCTCTGAAATTACCATTCTCCCCTAGGAAGCAAGTTTTCCCGCATGCTAAGTTCCAATTAATGCTAAATAATTGGTAAATGACAATTATTATTTGACTCTTTTGCTTCTGCTTATAAAACAGACAGGCCTTTCCACTATAGTTTGGTTAAAACTAACAAATACACAAAAGGAACCAAGGAACAAAGGAATATTCATCAAAGCTAAACAAATGCAGTTTTTCATTCAAGTCGTGGCAGCCTTCTGCCATACAGAGAACACTCCTTGAAAGATGGATAGTATGAAAGGTTTCATCTCATTAACTTTGAAGAGGTAGTTAAGTAGCATTTTCAAATATTGTGGGCATCACACAGGTCCTTTTGTATCCAAGAAGACATTTGTAATCAAGATCCCATGAAGAAACTTCAGGCCTTCTTAAGACTGGAAAATGATAACCTTTAGGTACCAGAATCATCTTTCAGGCCATCCTCACTGGTACTGGAAGTGATGAGCATGGGGAAAGTTATTTTGATTATCAAAATCAGTGCTTGTTTAAGCACCGTGATTATAGTAAAATAATCTATGGTGATTTATTTTTCATTCCTTTGGCATGGACTCTGTTATCATTCATCATGGTTTTGGAATATCTCAAGGGAAAGATTCTGTGACCCTCTAGCAGCCACAGAATGCCTTCTGAGATCTTGACAGCAGAAATTAAAATTATGGAAGTTAAGTTCGAATTTGTTGCTGAAACAAAGTCAGTATGGGGAGAAAATGTGGCCTGGACATCTCTAGCTTGCTGGCTTCCTCAGCTCGCTGAGTTCATTATGTAGCTTTTGATGGTGGTATTTATTTTGTTTCTCCTTTGATAGTGTCAAGGACAATACACCCTCACTTGCTGAAGTTTAATTCCCTCTGTGGATACCTTCAGCTCTGGAATAGCTTCTTTCCATTCCTCATTTCTAGTGAAGTGCTCCCACCTGAAAGGAAGGGAAGTACCTTTCCTTATCCCGACATATGTACATCCTATCTTGCTCCTAAACTTGACAGGAACCCAGCCTTGGCAGGCATACCTTCTTTATTTCTTAAGTGGCTTTTTTTTTTTTTGAGGAGGAGAGGAAGGTCTGCGTAGAAGTTCCATTCAGACTGGTCCTATTTTAGTGCTCCCAGATCACTGACATATAGTTGACAAAACTGATAAAAGAAAATAACCCCCCCTAAAGTGTCTAGATTTAAAATTAAATGTGTCTGAGTACTTGAGGCTAAATTCTCTCACACCAAAGTATTTTAGAACACTTAGAACATGCCTTTAGAACTGTTGTCATGTTTCTGTATCAGATTTCAAACATGTACTATATTGATACTGTATTTAAAGCTTTACCAGTAGATTTTTCTTTATTATTAATTATTTTATTTATTTACCTGGCAAATATTATCCCCTTCCCATTTTTCCCTTGCAGTTCTTCCCCCCAGATCCCTCCCCTTTGACACTGAGAGGGTGCCCCTATTCAGACATCCCCCCACACTGGGACATCAAGTCTCTACAGGATTGAGCTCATTCTCTCCCACTGAGGCCAAACAAGGCAGCCCTCTGCCACACATGTGCCAGGTTCTCGAAGCTCTTTGGTTGATGGCTCAGTCTCTGGGAGCTCCCAGAGGTCCAGGTTAGTTGATACTGTTGGTCTTCTTATGGTGTTGCTATCCCCTTCAGTTCCTTGGATCCTTCCCCTGACTCTTCCTATAGGGGTTCCCGACCTCTGTCCAATGCTTGGCTGCGAGTATCTGCATCTGTCTCCATCAACTGCTGTGTAAAACCTCTCAGAGAACAGCCATGCTAGGCTCCTCTCATGCCTACTCTCATATCCTTTTGAGTCTGGGTTACCTCACTCAGGATAATATTTTCTACTTCCTTCCATTTGCCTGGAAAATTCATGATTTCTTTGTTTTTAATAGCTGAATAACATTCTATTGTGTAAATGAATCATGTATTATGTATCTATTCTTTGGTCAAGGGACATCTAGATTGTTGCCAGTTTCTGGCTATTATGAGTAAGGCGCTATGAACATAATGGAGCATGTGTCCTTGTGGTTTGGTGGAACATCTTTTAGGTACATGTTCAGGAGTAGTATAGCTGGGACTTCAGGTAGAACTACTTCCAATTTTCTGAGGAAATGCCAGATTGATTTCCAGAGTAGTTGTACAAGTTTGCAGTCCCACCAGCAATGAAGAAGCTTTGCTAATAGTTGATGCAAGTACTCCTAGTGAAATGTTAGACAATGAACCTTTCAGCAAACACAGCATGACCAGTGACATGGACTGAACCTCTCATTCTCACCTTCTTTGGCCACATGAAGGAAGAAAATAATAGTTTTCTAAAAAGGATATGCTTATGAGATCATAATTTGTATATATATGAATATATATACATATATAATGTTAACTATGCTCATGATTATTCAAAGAAAGTATCAATATTAAATATTACACTATATTTGCTTTAAAAGCAAATAGGAAATGATTAAATACTAGAGTTTCTTCCTTTTAAAAGTGTTTAATGTGCATTCATTATTAGAAATCAGATTTATTTGACCAAAAGGCAATGTTACTACAACATAGGAATTGTAATCACCAACATGAATTTGTTAACTGTGAGGGAACTAACAGAAAAAGAGGAAAAGAGACAGTGGCAAGGACATAGAGCAGTGAACAGGAGCTTTCAGCACAAGGCTCGTGAAGGATGCTCATCCCAGGCATGCTCATGAAGGATGCTCATCCCAGGCATGCTCGTGAAGGATGCTCATCCCAGGCATAAGGCTCATGAAGGATGCTCATCCCAGGCATAAGGCTCGTGAAGGATGCTCATGCCAAGCTGGAGGTGGAGATTTGCATTGGGAAAGGCAAGAGTCAAGCATGATTATTTTAGATGAATGGTTTGAAGTGATAGTGTTGATAAATTTACAGTCAACTAAATTAGTTAATATATCATATAGCTTCTCAAAGCAAAAGCTTTTTATTGATCTCTACTTTGTTACGTTTTGTAGCTATTGTGTTATTTTGAATTTTTTTATTTTGTAAGATTATAATGTGATCATATCATTTGTCCTTTCCCCTTCTATCCATCAAACCTTCCCATATAGCTCCTTGGTTTTTTTTTCAAACTTATCACCTTTTTCTTCATTAACTATTGGCATGCACATACACACACACACACACACACACACACACACACACACATATTCCTAAATACATAAGTTCAACCAGCTCAGTATATAGAATTTTAATTCTGTGCATGTTTTCAGGGATGACCATTTGGTTAAACAAAGCAAAAAGCATTTACTGCTTTTGCTTATGGTACATTCCTCACAATTTAATGCTAAGCAAATGTAAGTTACAAACCCTTTTCACTAAAAGTGTTCAAAGAAATGCTGACACAATACCAATAAAAATAGTTCTGCTGCAGGCAATTCTCTGCTAAGTTAAAGAATGGCCTCTTTGTCATTTTCTGATTAATTTTACTGTACAAATTCCTATTATCTTCTTGCCCATGAAGCAGGACCTGATAGTGATAGAGGGGTTATTATAATGTAATACTTTAGCACAGAGGATCTATCTATCTATGTATGGTCCTTGTGATTCATATTATTAAGAATCCCAACATCTGTTCACTTGATTTGGGACCAATTTTTTACAACATGGAAGTAACAGCTCAGGAATTCAAGGTAAGATCAGGCAAAAATTTAAGTATATTAAGAAAATATGTACAATGACAAAGGGTTATAGCTCTTTCTCTAGGTTCTAGCCCAAATGCTCAAATCTCCTTGCAAAAGTTAAAACAGTATGTAAGATCAAGCCAACTGACCAGTCCCGTAGAAATTTTTGCCATTGAGAATTACCTAGATGAACCTTAGAGCACAGAATTTAAAAGATAAAGGTTTATGTGGGAAGAGCAAATTTTACAAGATTTCTGGTAGACAAGGTTTAAAGGTGGGATAGTTAGCATAGTAAAGGAAGGCACTCAAATGTTTGAGAATTTATTTTTCTTTATTCTTTTTTCTGGAAGAAATGTATTACATAGAGTTTTATCTACAATCTAAAATTATAAAACTATCACCTTATATCACATGTATACACATACACATGCCTGTACACACATGAACACACACATATACACACACACACAGAGGGGTGGAGGAGTGTATTTAAAGCTGGTAGCATTATTCTCATGATGTCTCACAAAAAACCAACACCTAATAGAATTCTCACAATGGAGTTGCAGGGTCTCCTAAGCTTAAATTGACCACAAATTTAACTACATATATAAGAAAGCAAGAGTGGACCAACTACTTGATGGCTTGATGACCTAGCCTTCAAACTTATAGAAAACAGAAGCATGCATGGGTGTTTTCCACATGTTACACAGTGACCAATGGATCTGCTACTTCATCTTCTTCTTTGATGTAAGAAGACATGAATTAAGGTAATGTGGAATTTGTGTTTTCTTCTCTTAGTCTTGAGGTAAGAGAAAGCTGGAAGCTTATTTTTAACTAGTTGTTTTCTTGAAAATACATACTCTTTGTTTGAACCAAATTATTTCATCAAAAAGACTCGTACCTTGTACTGGCTGGTTTTGTGTGTCAACTTGACACAGGCTAGAGTTATCACAGAGAAGGGAGCTTCAGTTGGGGAAGTGTGTAGGGAGCCGCAGTGAGCGGTGATAGCCAGCAGATGGCGCTGACATCCGCTGCTCTCCCAAGCAGACAGGTAAATTGCGCATGTGCCTAGGGCCAGAGCTCGCCAAGTCACAAGCCATCCCGGGGCGTCTTATGCTCCTGAGCAAACAGCCAATCAGAGATGAGCATGCCGCTCCAGGGTATATATAAGCAGTGCCTTTTCGGGGGGTCGGGTGTTGCCCTCTGGAAGATGTAATAAACAATTGCTGCAGAAGGATCCTGTATGTGTCTGTGTGTTCCTGCCAGCAGGAAACCTGCACGGACGACAGAAGTGCCTCCATGAGATCCAGCTGTGGGGCATTTTCTCAATTAGTGATCAAGGGGGAAGGGCCCCTTGTGAGTTGTGCCATCCCTGGGCTGGAAGTCTTGGGTTCTATAAGAGAGCAGGCTGAGCAAGCCAGGGGAAGCAAGCCAGTAAGAAACATCTCTCCAGGGCCTCTGTGTCAGCTCCTGCTTCCTGATCTGCTTGAGTTCCAGTCTTGACTTCCTCTGGTGATCAACAGCCATGTGGAAGTAAGCTCAATAAACCTTTTCCATCCCAACTTGCTTCATGGTCATGATATTTGTGCAGGAATAGAAACCCTGACTAATACATACCTTTAACACTATGTGCTCCCAACGTTGAACTGTTTGATTTTTCCTTAGATTGGGGTACTGAGGTTACAGTTTAGACAGTATACTGTAAGTCCACACCAGAGCTAGGGGAATATGCATCTCATCTCTTCCCTGCATGGGAGGAAGATAGTTTGTATATATTACCTTTAAAAGAACAATATCATTCATTGCCCATAAGTTGAAAATTCTTTTTTGATTGTGGTAATTTCACTTGCTTTCTTTACCATCATAATTTTTTTTGTTCTTTTCACTGCATTTTAATCCAGTGTCTTGTTGTCTTGTTATAGAGTACCTGTTAGTGTTGGGGGTTGGTCTGATGCTGGGTGTTCAAATGCTCAATAATTGCCCCCAAGATCTGATTGTTCATAGTGAGCAGATCCTCACTTATACCAAAGAATGCTTTGCTTGTCTTATTTTCTGACTGGATAAATAAATGTAAGTGACAGCAAATTACTAGGAAGGATAGAGGTAGGCAGGGTTAGGTTACTGAGCTGGAGTTCACAAAGTAGGGACCACAAGGAGAAGAACAAGAGGAAGAAGAAGGAGATTAGAGCAAGAGGGAAGGGAAAAGATACAGAGAACAGGAGATCTCTATTAGACATGATAGACCAACAGCATGTTGCCAAGTAAATGCCCTCTGAAGACAGACTGATGGAGCAGAAATAAATAACACAGGTGTGACTCAAACAGCAAGTACTTGGGGAGAAGAGCTGGGGAATTAACAATCTACAGTATAGAAAAATAGTTTATGGGTTTAGCACTCAGTAATTGTGCTAAAACTGATTTTAAAATAATCTATAGCTCTGTGCCTTGATCGTTGGAGTGATCGATGGCTTAGTGATATTAATAGCTAAAAAAGTTATTAAATAACATTTTAAAAACCATTAACTGCTTGGCAAGAGATTTAGGGCATTGTGTTTTCAAAATGAGAAACAAGTCAGTTACTTCTTATTTTGAAGGGCTACCCCATGGTCAGTAACTTTTATCCTGAAGTTCAGTAAGCTTTTTTGCTTACTTTCATTCATATTAAAACCATACCAGGTGACTCATTTTCAAGTTGTAATCATATACCCAGAGAATCATGGAGGAGGGATTATGAAAAAAATGAAAATGTGCTTCAATTCTTAGGTGTAACAAATTGACAATGAATAGTTAGAATATTAAATACTAGAGTGTTACCTTTTCACTGTGCAGTTAAGAAGGATATTAAGTTAAAATATTTCCTCAACCCAGAAATCTTGTTCACAAACATGGCAGAAGAAGAAAAAGCTTGATACCATAATGTGGTTCTTATCACAAGCAATTCCCTGAGAGATTGAAAACAGAGTAAAACACACATTCATAACCAATAAGCTAAAACAACAAGCTTATTTATAAGATAAACAGTTGCTAATCCCCTAATGACACGCAAAAATCATTGATTCTAAGATTCTGGGTAACATAGTCCTAATTTATGTGATCTAATTGACTTCCAGAGAAAGAAAATAAATACCCTTCTCATGTCTTTGGAGATAGTTTGACTACTCAGAACAAGATGCCATTTGAAGTGAGGATCCTCCAAACACTCTGCATTAGGTTAGCCTTTCCTTTCTGTAACTAAATATGTTTAAAAAAATGGTATTAGCCATTTATTTATTTCGACTCACAATTCAGATGAGTCAGTGTTTGGCCACTGGTTCCATTGATGTGCCTTGGTATAAGGTTGAAAACTCCTAGTAGAAGGACATGGTGGAAGAAAATTGCTTACCTCATGGAATTCAGAACAAAAATGCTTACCTCATGGAATTCAGAACAGAGAAGCAGAAAAAAGGTCAGGCACAATAAATACCACTAAGGGCCACATTCAAGTGACCTAACACCCCAAGAAAATCTTACCTTCTACTTTCCACCATCTCCCACAAATGTCACGTCATCTAATTATAAATCTATAATAGATTAACACCTTGATGAAGTCAGAATCATAGCAGTCTAATTACTTCTACAAACTCCTGTATCCAACCATTGGCAATCAAGCCTCATCCACATAGGAGTTTCGGGAGACCCCTCATATCGACTCCCTAACACTCTGGTCCTGATCTCCGAGGCCTTGGTACAGCTCCTATTGCAAAATTATTTAGTTTCAGCTTCAATGTCACAAATTCTTTTTGCCTTTTTTTTTTAAAGATTTATTTATTTATTATATGTAAATACACTGTAGCTGTCTTCAGACATCCCGGAAGAGGGTACCAGATCTCATTATGGGTGGTTGTGAGCCACCATGTGGTAGCTAAGATTTGAACTCAGGACCTTTGGGAGAGCAGTCAGTGCTCTGAACTGCTGAGCCGTCTCTCCAGCCTGTCACAAATTCTTAAAACTCTAGCATTTCTCAAATTTTCTCTGAGACTCATGACAGAATCATACCTGAATAATATATGTATATCTATGTACATACATATACTTATACACATGTATATATAATACATATATTCAGATTATTATATATATAAAACTATTCAGGACAAATTAAACCCTGTAGCTCTATTTGTAGGATCCAAGGCACATGGTGCTTCATATAGACTCTAAAGGGAATGGAAGTTCTGTCTCTTGTTGATTGTAAGCTACATGGGCTCTTTTGGGGCTAGTTATGTTCACTGCCTGCAGCTTTTGTCATCAAATTTTACATGTTCCTAGAACCTTCAGCTTCCAGGGGTCTCTATTGTAGCCAAACTATTGTATTATGCATGTCTAAAATTCAGTTTCATATGGTTGATGTCAGTGGTCAACACAGCACAGAAAAATTCTAGAAACCTTTGGTTCATGCCTTAAGTGATCTCTAAATGTCTCAGTTACTGAGCATAGATACAAACTTTCCTAGGAGGTTCTGTGTGAACAAAGAATCCTCGATCTCTCTTCTCAAAACAACGGCATTTAAAAGAGTTTATGTTTTTGTATACATGAACTTACAATAGGAAAGATCTGACCAATTTCTGAGATATTTCAGAGGCCCATTTTCTTCCAAGTACAAAGTACTGGATTCTTTTAGATAGTGCTAATCTCCTTTAGAAACCACACATTCATTGATCCCAACACTATTCACACTTATTTTCTAACTGAATCACAAGTTTTCAGATTCCCTGCACCCTGCTCTTCACTCACAGTTATCACACTAAATCTGGCTAAATGCAATCAACAATACCACACTCATGAGTGTTGAAAGCTTCTCCACGAAATCAAGTAGTCTGTTACTTTTAAATTATTTTGCAAGAGCAAAATGGAGACAGACTCTTTGCCCAAACATGAATAGCCACTGCAATATCTCAGAAATTGGCCAGATCCTTCCTATTATACATCCAAGAGTACAAAGGATAAATTCTTCTAAATGACTTTGTCTTGAGAAGAGAAATACAGGATTCTTTGTTCACACAAAGCCTCCTAGGAAGGTTTATATCCATGTTCAGAAACCCAGACATTCTTTACATTCCTATCAGCATTCTTTTTTCAAGATCTCCCAATAAATCTGTGTTTCCAGGGTTTCTCTAGCTCACATCTCCAAACTTACCCAAACACTTCCCACAACACGTGCAAATTGTTTTGTTCTTCATGGCCAGGTAATCAGGATAGACCCTTGGTGTAGATTTACTTTCAGTCAGGGTTATATCACTGTGAACACATAAATGATACAATTTAAAAGGAGAAATGTTAGATTTAGACTGAGGTTTCAAAAGTTATACTTCGTGAGCATTGATTCCAGGGTTTCCAGGTTTAATGAGAAGCATAGCATCTTGATGGAGAGGGCATGGTGGAGCAGAGCCACTGTGCTCAAGAAGAGCAGTAATAAAATTGAGCCAGGTTAAGAGGCACAGATAATATACACCCTTCAAAGGTACACACTCTGTATGCTTCCTCCTACAATCAGGCCTTATTTCTCCATTTCTATCACTTCCCAATAGGAACAATAGATTAAAAACTCATCAGTGAATCACTGATGAAATCACAACTCTCAGTATCTGTTCTCTTGTCCAAAAACACAGATCTAAACATTGTTGAATATGGAACCATTTAGAAGTCACTTTGTGTATAAACTGCACATGTACAGCAATACACATACACAGCAGCAATACACATACACGTATATAGCATACATACAAAGAGCCCTATCATTCCTGATATTGAAATTTCAATAAGGACATTTTTAACTCCATGAGAGCATTCAGGATCATAGAAAATTAAGAAATTGAAATACTAGTATGTGTGTGTGTGTGTGCACGCGCGCGTGCACACACACACACACACACACTCGAGAAAGTCCTTACAGTAAAAAGGTTTTGGAGTGATAGGGTGTTTATGTACGAAAAGAGAACAAAAATCAGGAAATTGCCTATCTGCAATAGGAATAAGCCTGTCTTTTTTAAATTGTATTCATCCCATGAGTAGGAGAAAACAGAGTCTGAACGGAGAGTAAGCTAGGACATCCTAGAACTGGAATTGTGACCCAGATTTTCTGCCTCCATTCAAAAACCCACTGCATGATTTCAAACCTTCTTTCAAGTGTAAATGTTTGAGACATTTCTTTTTTAAAACAGAAGCAAAAGTGAGAGTGTGGTTTGAAGATAGGCTTATGTAATGCAATATCTATGGACATCTTCCCCAGCAGTTGAAAATATTTGTCCATGATTGCTTTGTAAATCAGGACTTCACATGTGAAACCATCATCGCGTATTCTGTGCTCTTCAAGTAGGTTATCACATATCAACACAATAAATAACGGGAAAATGTGAATATGAAGAACACTCAAGCCCATTTTTACGTATTGAAAGCTGAAAGAAAATATGCATGTGATTTTTATAAAAACTGTATAAAATTACATATGAATCATGACAAACCACGTGGCTTTTCTCTGCTGTCATCATGTCTCATCTTTATGCTATGAGTGCCATTTTATTAACCACATAAATTATTTTTGTAAATGCCAGGAGCCTGCCTGGCTGGAAATAGTTGAAGTGAGACACAGCATTGGACGCAGGTCAAAAGACTGATGATTTCTGGCCTTTTAATTCTCTAACTGTTCTGTGCTTCATTAAGCCCTGGAAAACTTAACTAATATTTACTTTATAAACTTTAGTATATAATTCTCTGGGAATTAACATATGTTGTGTAGTAGTGGGCAATTCAGTAGAGGATTTATTACTAGTACTCTTTTTTCTGAACAACTATCAAGGAGCTCTTCACAGGCCTGGCTAGCTAACTCTTTGTGAACTAGAAAGGAAAGATAGAATCATGAACGTATACACATACATGTACACATACATGTACACACTAGGTGAAGTGGAAAATGACTACACTACTACATTTGGATGGATGGATGGATGGATGGATAGATGGATTAATGGAGGATGGATGGGTGTCACAGAGCCCCCCAAGCCAAATCATCACACCATCATTATTTCTTTTCTCTGTTCTTTTTATAGACAAAAGTTCTTTAAAACCTTACCTTATAGATAAAATGTTACACAAAATAGGAGTTACAAATAGATGTTGATATTAAGTTCAAAGCAGTGTTTCATTCTATATACTCATTATAAATTCAAAGCAACAGTTTCTCATGCCCTTGTCTATCAAAGTGCGCACCTGTGACTTCATCCTTGGACTTGAATGCTATTCTTTGAACACAAATTTGTCCCAAGCCTATTTCTCTTGTTTAGTGTAATTATAAAACTTCATTGTATTACTTATTATATAGCCTTTACTTATGAGGAGTGGGCACATTCTATTCTTGATTTTAGCCTCTTTCTGGCAAAACAACTAAGAGCATACCTTAAAATTTTCTTCTGAAAATTACTTGAATCAAATCATGAAAATTCATCTTTATGTTGAATTGCAGGAATTCTGAACAATAGGGTGAGCTAATACACAGGTATTATATTAATTTAATAATGACAAGAAAGACAAATCAGCTACATGAAGCAATCCTGAGATGAAGTCTCTTTGGGAACATACCTCATATAGCTCACCCACTGCAGATCATGGAAAAATGGTAGGGCAGCTCCAAAAAGACCACGAGCCAGCCCTAGCCTATCCTAGATGGCTCCTGACAGATGACATTAGATTATTCTATGTTCTTTATATTTTATCCTGGACAAATAAACTTTGAAAATAATTCTTACAAATTATGGGGTAATTAAAAATGTTATAATGTTTTCAAAGCTTAACTATAATAGTTTATTCCTAGAAAATTGAAGTTAATATTATCTTAGTTTGGATTGGTTTAAAATATAGTGATTATAAATAGTCTATTTTTTTTCTTGTGAAAATTTCATATTTTATCTGGCTTGCTTTAAAAGGCAGTTCTTGTGTTTGACCTTTATCTGTAAGGAATAAACCTGAATTGATTCCTTTCCTATACTTGGACAAAAGAGAATAGAGAGGTATCATGCTCTTAGTAGATTATCAATTACCTACATTTGACACTCATCATTCCATTGGAAAATTAATTAAACTATTAAACTTTCAAAACATTCTTTCTGGTGGAATTAAAAGTGATTGTAATTAGTTTCACTGACACTTTTACATTTCAGAATATTTGGGGATCTTCACATCTAAGTAGGAGACTGTTTTGCTCATGTTTACAATACAGGAGATTCATGGTCTATTACACTCATTACATTGAGATACAAAAGAGTTCATGTTTTAACATTTTCAGGAAACATTCTTTCTTCTGGCAGAAAAACACTCTGGTGACAGAACTACCAGTCATTAGAATGCATACTGGACTGAAAGTCAGGAACCTGCAACCATGAAGCTAATCTCATTCAAAAACTAGGAGTTTAGAATCATTTCAAACTCCTTTAAGTCATTTTCTCACTTCATTTAAATGAAGAACTCAGAGCACACTATTGTTAGTTTATCCTCACTTCCAATGTTCTGAGACTCTGTTGTTTATGTTCTAATCTGGAGGAAAAGCCAGGCTTCCATGCTTCCATGTGGAATTTGTTTGTATTTACTTTCAAACTCTAGACAATGCCCCAAATACATATCTAAATAAGATATTGTATATATTGAAGCACACTTTAGGAGATAATCTTAAATATTGTTATAATATAAAAATATTAAATTGTTTCAAATACATAGTTTGCAGATTTCTCTATAATCACAAGATAATCTGATCCAACCAAAATATAATAATAATATGCTGATTATGCTAATCATTCAAAAGATATTGATAGTGACATAGAAAAAGTTTTAGCATTTAATTATAGAAACAAGAAACAAACCTATATAAAATTATTATTACACTCACAATATAACTTACCTTTCAGTTGCTAAAATAAAATACCATAAAATATCATGACCAAAAGCAACTATAAGAATAATTTGCTTTGGATTCCAATTCCAGGGGACTAGATATCCACAACAGTAGGAAAGGTATGTTGCTGGAGTTGAAAGCTGAGAGATCACATCTCAACCCCACACAGAATGTGTAGAGTACACACTTTGGGGTAAGTCTATGAACTCTCAAAGCTGCCCCACTGACATACTTCCTCTAGCAAGGCTGTATTTCCTGAAAGTTTCATAACCTACCCAAACAACGCATAAATTCGAGAATAAATATTCAAAAACATGAACCTACAAGGTAGATTCTCACTGAAACCACAACAGTCAGCCCCGGATTCACATACGATCCTGCTCGTATCACAATTAAACATGTGGTAAAAATTCAAAAGCTCCACTATCTTTAACAGGCTCATCACTAATCAAAATCCAAAGTCAAAAGTCCTAAATCTCCTTTAAGATTCTAAGCCATCTCTCTAGACAAAATGTTACAAATCAACCATATGTAGGAAACAGAGAGTGTAAAGAGTAAGGGGGGGGGGGTGGAGGAGGAAGCTATAAACCTTCAAAGACTACTCAGTGAATATTTTCTTTGAGCAAAAAGCTACAAGGTCCTTCAAAAGCACCATGAACTGAAGACCAACTGGTCAAATATGAGCCTATGGGGACCATTTCTCATAGAAAGCACGATCCTTTCTTAATGCATGCATGAAGAACAATGAAGCAAAAAGATTAACTGTGATTGACTTAAGATTCTGTTTTCTTCCAATTTTATTGCCTAACACTAAAATTTCCTTGGAGGTATTTTTGCAACAAAAGAAATACATTATAGAGCAGATTGTATCTCTTGCAAATGATATGCATTATGCACAAGCACTCAGGCAGAAAATAGTGACAATTTTTTTTTAATGCTCCATGCAACCCCACATCTTCACCAGTCCCCATGGTTATTGGAAAAAGTTAATTTTCTAAAAGGGCAACTTCATTAACTTTAGTCTCACAGTTCAGCGCTGGCCAGTCGCCCATGTGAAGATAAAGTCATTGTCAGAGCTAACTGCCTGAAGTGCTGTGTCAGTCAGTTAGTAGCAAGATAGGATAAGGGTCTCCGTGTGTGAAAAAAAAAAGGGGGGGGGGGTAAAGGAGCAAGGTGTATGGAGAGAACATATGAACTGATCTCATCCTCAAAAATGGAAAAGGTAAAATGTTGTATTGACTTAAGCATGGATGCATGGTGATGACCTCCGACTTAGCAAGCAAACAATGAGACAGTGTTTCTGCCTAACTCCAACTGACCCTCACTGTCCTAAATCTGTGCTGCTGCTTTGAAAGGATACAATGTATGAGATTTACAAATAACAACTACATAAAGCCAGGTTGTAGCCATTATATACAGAGCATAGTCCTAGGTTCATTTGAACAAGGGGAACCTATCAACACAGCACAACAAATGGTTAGGAGTTAGTATATACAGAATAAATGCTTTTTAATTTTTAATTTTATTGAAAATAATCTTCTCATGCAATATATTCTGATCCACACGGCCCCTCCCATTTCTTGCTTACTATTCCTCTCTTTACAATAAATACAGGCAAATAAAAACAGAAACAGCTGGGCAGTGGTGGCGCATGCCTTTAATCCCAGCACTTGGGAGGCAGAGGCAGGTGGATTTCTGAGTTTGAGGCCAGCCTGGTCTACAGAGTTCCAGGATAGCCAGGGCTACACAGAGAAACCCTGTCTCAGAAAAACAAACAAACAAACAAACACACAAACAAACAAAAAACAGAAACAATGTGTAATAAAACAAAGTAAACATACAAATAAGCAACAGAGTATTCACACACACACACACACACACACACACACACACACACACACACATCCATGAGAGGGGGGAGAGAGGAGGGCTTTTAAGACTGATGCACCAACCAATACCTGAAATAGTAAAGAATATAAATATATTTCAATTTGTGCAAATAAATTACAAAATGCAAATAAGCAGGAGCAGGAATAAGACAGATATCTGGTTAGGGTTGCTTTGCACAGTGTTTTTGGGTCCCTATGTTCTATTACTAGGTCAACTGACTAAACTAGCAGAAAAAAACATAACTAAGATGGTGAGACAACTGCAGAGAGATATGTGGAATTGTAATGTTTGTGTTGGATTGTTGAAGACTATCCTTTATCATTTTGCAATCACTATTAGAAAAATATCACATTTAGTGGTTTGAGAAAATATACATATTAAAGTACAAACTAAACTAATGCATGTAATTCAAAAAGGATAACATAAGAGAATTAGATCTATGAGTGAATTACAAGTGGATAGGCAGTTACCAGACAATTGACGTTGCTTCAGAAAGGAGTAACTCCCAAGAAAAGCAGTCACTTGGTCTCTTAGACATAGACACACATCCTAAACAAAACTTCTGCAATGAGATATTGACTGGGAAAAAAAAGACCAAAAATGGGGGTATTTGGACAATCTCAGTAACTGGTCTCTATAACATAGCTTGTCACAACAGTCATTAGTACTTAGAAGTTAATGCACAGCCTAATTTTAGAGAAAGATTGAGTCAGTGGACAGACGAATGAGTAAATAATTCCTTCAAATGAGTCATTACTTAGGATAGTCAAAAACATTAGAGACTTGAAAAACATGTCTGACCCGATGTAGGGTTGTGGGTCCTGCCTCTGCTCTGCCACAGGTCTTGGCTAGGAGGTGGAACCGGGAGTACGGTGATTACCCCACCCTGTTGCTGGGTGGGTGTTGGGCTGTAGGGAAGCCCAGGGACACTGCTCCAGGGGTGGGGGAGTGCAGTCTGAATTGCGGGACAGCTGCAGCTGGCTTGGGGGTCCCCAGGCCTGTGAAGAGACAAGGGCTGTCTAGTTCTCAGGCTCTTGAACATCCAGGCACTGCTGGAAGCCACAGAAGAACTGAGAATGGAGTAGGGGGCAGGGACAGGTGAGCTGAATCTAGCCTGAGGCTCATGGGAAAAGGGAGACTTCAGCTGGTCCCATGGAAGGAATTGGGGGGAATTCTGGGCTTGATAGTGGCCATGGGCTTGAGCTTGGTTTGGTTGTGGCTGGGAGTGCAGATGGTATTGAATGGGGCATTCTGGCAAGACATTGGTAGGCAGACTTGAAAACAGTAATGAACTCATTTGGTGATACTAGAGAAGGGCTTTTGTGTAAAGGGAATAGCCATGATATTATCACATACCATAGGAGTATCCCATATATTAAACAGCAGAAGTCCAATGTCTCTGGAGCAGAGACAGAGACAGGAATGGGTGTTATTGGAGAATCAACATGTGACAGTGGGTCTGGATGCCTAGGAAATACTTCAGTTCTTTTATGAATGAAATAGAGTCCTTAGAATGGTGTAAGTGTTTGATATAGACTATAAATATATCCAGAAGCATCACAGTAACTGCAAGTTGAGATATTCTGCAGAGAACCGAAGGTGGAACGTGCAAAACCAAGCTGACGCTGCTAAGATTGACAAGTGTTGGTTACAGGGTATGCATACTTTGTAAGCAGACCCAACAAGACTACTGGCATATTGGATGTAGACTCTAAGATAAAGAATGGAGTCAAGCCTGTTTTTATCACCTATGAGCAATAACTGAATCTGCTACCTCTTTTAAAAAATTGATATATTACATCATCTGATTATTATTAGTTGAAAAGCTCTATTCTGTGTGGTGAGTAGTTGGCTGGGGGATATATCATTTGATATAACACACATTTATGCCAATTGCACTCTATTCTCCACATAGCCTTTTCCTATGACTATTGAAGACTGTCATATTACGATGAACTCAAAATTGTCAGCATTCTTGACTTCAAGAAGGAGGAAGGAAGCTGGACATGAAATACTTTTAGAATTCCAGAAATCAGGAAGCTGAGGCAAGAGGATCGTGACTTGCAAAATGCCGTACTTTTTCCATTAGAGAAGGATGTGTCTCTTGATGTGTAGAAAAAAGGAACTACTTAACGATCCGACTACTTACCAGAGATGCTTTCAAGGTCTTAGAAGTTAAGAATCTGGAGTCAAGTAAGTATGGAGTCATGTCAGTGAGGAAATTAATTTCTGGAGAAGATGTGGAAGGCTGTGGAGGGTGCATTTTGTTCTAGGACATGTTAAAATTGAGATGTCTCATAAACATCTGAGTAATGATGTCAAGTAGAGAGTTGAGTATCAAGGTTGGAAGTAGCAAAAGAGAGTCTGAACTAGATGTGTACATGAGTCAACTATATATCAATGAAATTCAAATAATTGAGAAGGGGTAGGTGTTTTCATAAAGAAAGGCAGGAGTGTTCCAAAAACTTCATTCTTGAATTTTAATACATGAAGTATAAACCAACAACTCAAAAGAAACAACTAGTGAGCCCCTTTGAATGGTAAGAAACAGAGAGTGATGTTCCCAGTGAGAATATATTGATTGAGTCAAATGTTCTACCAAGTTCATTTTAACTTGCAATTCATTATGGACTCTGATCTGTGAAAGTTATTTAAATTTTTTGAAAAGAACACACCAGACATTATATCCACCTCACTTATAGGTGTAATCAAATTATGCAGGTTAATATACAAAGAATGTAGGAAAGGTAGACCCTAGAATGAGAGACCCATGTGCTTTAGGACAGCTATAGCTACAGTAGGAGAGGGAATTTACATTGCCAGTCATTAAGGGGTCTCATTCTATGGTGAAGGGACTCAGAAAAACTCCCTTAGGTAATTGGCACTGCCCAATTTAATGAACATAAGGTAGGGAAGATCATTTTATTCAAGGCTGTAGAGTTGGCTCAGTGGCTAAGAACTTTGGCTGATATTCAAGAGGACCTATGTTCAAGTGCCTTCATATTATATGGCAGATAACAACAAATTCCAGTTTCAGATCTGATACCCTCTTTTGGCATCTATAGGCACTGCATTCTCATGATGTACAGTCATGCATGTAGACAGCACATCCATATACACAAAAATAAATACATTTAAAAATTAAAGATCATAATCTTCTGAAATAAAGTGCAAATATTTGATTCTGTCAGACAACTAAGGGTAGGGGAGTAGGTATTTGCAAACTACAACAGATAGGAACTAGGGTTTCCAATATAGAAACTCAAACTAATCTTGTCATGAGCAAGAAGACAACAACTTGGTTAAGAAAATGCATACAAAAACATGCTGTTGTTTTTAAACACTTTATCGATTATTAACCACAACCTCATCTGAAAGAGTGTTACACACCACTTTGCTAAGAGAAAGGGAGAGAGTAATGTTTAACCTTGGGTCTGCAGTGTGTGAGAAGGTGGGACATACTTGGAGAGTATAGGATGAAAGAAAAAGTAATCGAATATGAGTGCCTGAAGAGGGCAGATGTCAACTACTTTCCCATCTTACTGTGTCCTGAGAATACATCTAGTTGACCACCATTCATATGTGCCATAACTTATCATGGCTAGTCAGTACATGACGCCATAAAATTTCACTGAATAATATCTTTATCTCCAAATATAGAACTGACAAAAGGCAGAATAATTGTGCAATATACAGGAATGAGATTTGAGATCTATAACTGGATAACCCTGCGATTGATGCTCTGCTTCCACAGATGTCACTCTAGGTAGATGGAGTTGATCTGTAGGATTTATTAGCCACTAGCAAGCAACTAAAGATAGCTGAAAGAGACATATCAGAAGCCCCTGGCTTGCATTCTGTGTACCACTCTCTCACATCCTAAGCTCAGAACATTAATGAGAAAATACCTTATTGAAAACAATTGAGTTTAAAAGTACATTTTTTTT
>JADRCD010218223.1:16003-48619 GCA_019843815.1 Montemys delectorum | reverse complement strand
ATGAAAGAGATGTGAATGCCCTGGAGGATCTGGTCCAAGGTCACCCATTATAAGAAGTAACAGGAAACCTTACTCTTACTGGATATATGCCAATATGAGACACCTGCACAGTAGCATTGCAGTAACCAGAAATTCCTACTTGATTGAACAGTATTGTATTTCACATTCCTTTACCCACCAGTCTTCAGGACAAACTCCAGGACAACCTTTGTTGTTTTCCCAACGTTAGCAACACTGCAGAGCGCTTGGTGCCTTCTGAACGCTCAATCCCATTAAACCACTTAGGAAACATTAGGACAGTAATAAATTTGTAGATTGCTTTAAGTGTCAGTTTTAAGGGAGTTGAAAACTGGGAATGTATTAAAGTAACTCAAATGAACTATTTTAGATTGCGGCATGAAGATAATTGTTTTCCTACTTGTTTTATAGTCTTTCACCAAGTACTTTCACCTTCCTTAAGCAGAGGTAGCTGGAATCATGTCTTCCCAGTGGCATCCCATGAGTCTTAGGGAGTGTCTCATTAGTGAGTCTGCAGATTCTCTTCATGCCACAGCTTGGGAAGAGTGTCCTACTTCCAAGCTGCAAGAAGGAATGACTCACTATTGGAAATAAAGGCAATGGATTTAGAACACACTGTTAGCTTGCATTTTATTGGGAATTATTTTCATCAGTTGCTGCATTTGCATAGGAAGCCCCTGATTTATGGATTATATGACTTGGATGTACACAGGACTCTCAAATGAGATCATTAATCTTCGTTATCATCAAGTCATAAAGCTGTATTTTATTTCACTTAAGAAATGTACGTATTTTCTCAGTTGCAGAACACTTGGCATCAGCAGTGTTTTTATCGGGTTTGTGGGTCTTTGAACAGTGCGCTTATGCACACTTTCTGGGTGAAAATTGACAGTGTTCCTTATTTTCAGTATTCATAGAGACTCTAAGTCAAGATTGGGATTCTTTCCTTTACATTCTTTATTCACATTATTCTCTCTGAGTGACTATATGTTCTTCCGGGGCCGCCTTTCTTACTTAAGTGTCTTGTCCTTCCTCCACAGATAATTGTTGCATATAAAACAGGGATTGATAAATGAAGACATTTTAATTTTGTATTAGGTTTTCCAAATAAGAAATATGCAAATTTTGCCAATCACATTTTCTTCATATTGAAGAACTCTATGTCTTCGAAGAATAAACTCCTATCCATTGTGTTTAGGTATAATTTTCAGGCACAATAGGAGTAGTAATTGCTTTAAAATGTATGTATATATGTATATGTAATATGTAAAAATATCATAATAAAACACATTCCACATTCTTTTGTACAAATTATTGAAAGCCATGATTTTGTATACTAATTTAAAACAAATAAGACAATGTGAACCCCAAAGTGGATGATTGTAGGAAAAAGGCACATTTGTTCTTTCAGTTGATCTGTCTGGCTTCCCCCGGCCTGTCTAGCATCTGTGATCTTGTATGCCAATTTTCTGTAATATCTAGTCTGTATCCTGCTGACTTTAGCTGTCTGAAGAAGCTTTACAAATGCAACAAGATAGATGTCTCCAAACTCCCATTGCTAAATGAGAGTGAAAAAGAAAGGGGCTAGTTATTAATTCTCCCACCATAAAGTGACACAGAGTACAGTCATTCATATGTAGCTATCATTTGTTGTTTTAAAGATGGCCTTAATTTTAAGTTCATCTTTTGGTTTACTGAAAAACTATACAAAAAGTTGACTATGCCCATTTTCTCATGTCCTGATGGTAACATCTTCCATGTATGTGATACCTACAGATGCTGTAACTGCTGAGCTGATCAAATGTCAATGTTAAGCGAGCCTGTAGTTTACACTAGGGTTGACTCTGTACTGTCTTTCCTATGGTTTTCACAAACACATATTGTCCTGATTCCACCATTGTAGTCTCATAGGATGTTTTTACTTGTTTATTTTTTTTTCTTTTGTTGTTCTTTCTACTCTACCCTCTTCAATGACCTCTGAATCTAATGGGGAGGGCATATGATGTAAATGCCCCATTTATAACTGAGCATTCTGAATAATTGTAAAGCCAGAGGTAGTGGATAACTACCAGGAAACATTTCCTAGACAAATTTTGGCAGTTGTATAGCACATAGGAACTCACGGCAGTTGTGACAGCGCACACAACTCCTGTACAAGCTCAAGCCTCAGAAACTTTCAACACTGAGAGTGGAGGAGGACACAAAGTCCCACCCCAGCTCAGGGGTTATTGGCAATTGACAGCTGCTGGGAGAACCAAATCCAGTTTTCTTTTCTGCTGCATTTAAGCCCCACTTCACGAGAAGAAATCTGTGCCTGGAACCATTTACAGGCCCACAACTTATGGCTAGACAGGTCACAGACTAGGAGAGAACTTCCTACTATTATTCTGTTAAGTGGTTATAGTATTAAACTAATGTCTCATGACTTAACTTTATATCATAGATTAATACATCTTTCAAACTTCATTAGAGAAACTTTTATTTGCAGTAGATTGTGACTAATATGGATACCAACAAGAGGCCAAGCTAAAGAGAATTAGGGAATACAGGATTCTCAGCACTGAATGAAGCCTATATATGGTACTTAAAGCCTCAACTATCACTGCAGAAAGAGTGTGAGAGCCAGAGGCAGTGGATGACTACAGAGAAACAGTGTCATTCTGCATATAGGACAGCTGCAATATGACCACAGATATGATGATAATATATACAAGACCCATGTAAGAACAAGCCAGACCAAATTCAAGGGTGGAGATGAGAGCCAGGTATGAAGTTTCACTGCTGCCAGGAAGCTATTGACAATTGCTAGTTATTGAGAGAATGAGGGTCACTTTTCTCTAACAGTGTAGCCCCTGATGAATTGACTATGCTCCAGTAGAGGAACACACATCCAAGATATTTGGGGAGTACAAATTAGCCTTCATGGGGGGAAAAAGTATACAAAGTTGGGTGATTGAGGAAGTGGGGTGGATCTTGGAAGAGTTGGAGGAGTGAGGGAGGGTGAATATGATCAAAATATATTCCATGAAATTCTTAAAAAAATTGGAAAAAAAAGTTTTGTGTGGTCAAATTATTTATCCCTTCCCTTGCTTTCTCCTGGAAACCAGGGCTGTTTTACAGCTTTGCCTCATTGTGTTGTTCTGGTGCTGGGATCATGTAGTAATCAGGCTTTCTGATTGGCTTCTTTAACTTACAAATACATTTGTGTGTGTGTGTGTGTGTGTGTGTGTGTGTGTTAAAAAACATGTTACATAGCATCTTTATAACATACTTTCTTAACCGTCATCTCATTGGAGCATCATCATTATTCAGCTATGAACAAAAACCAAATGGTTTACAGCTTGTAATAGAGAGGCGAGACTCTCAGATTCCTAGAAGATTGGGGACTGGGGAAACTGAGGGTTTGCATGCACAGTCCTGAGATCATGACCCTGCTTAGGAAGCGTGTGGAGCCTACAGGAGATGGAGACTTGCTGGAGGATGTGCATTACTAGCTGGAGGTTTTATAAATTCATTCTACTTCCTACTATGTCTGGTTCTTGTGCATAAACTCAACGTGATCAGTGCTCAGGTCCCACCATCCTGCCTTCCCTTCCACAAAGACCCACTCTAACCTTCTGGAGCAATAAGCCAGAACAACCCTTCTTCCTCAAGATGTTTTTGTTGTTGTTGTTGTTGTTGTTGTTGTTGTTTTTGTTTTTTTCCGAGATAGGGTTTCTCTGTGTAGTCCTGGCTGTCCTGGAACTCACTCTGTAGACCAGGATGGCCTCAAACTCAGAAATCCACCTGCCTTTGCCTCCCAAGTGCTGGGATTAAAGGCATGTGCTACTGCCTGGCCCTCAAGATGTTTTTGTTGGGATATTTTATCACAGAAATAAAAGAAATTAAACCATCAAAGAAAACAAAACCATGTTACAAATACATGTCTTTTTATGGTTGCTTTCTTTGACTGCTGAATAATATTCTATTGCACTGGGTCACTACAGTGTCTGCCCCCCCATTTGTATTTTGTTAATCAAAGTTACTTACATGGCTAGTGTGTCTTCAATGGAATAAGGATGTGTAGTCATCCACATGAAGAAGGACAACAGGATTTATGTTAGAAAACCACATGTCACTATCTAGTCCCAGGTTTTGTGATAAAATTTTCTATGTAACCCAGGCTAGGCTTGAATTTATGAGTCTTTTGTCTGAGTCTCTTGAGCAGTGGGATTACAGATATGTGCAAGATTGCCTAGCTTTCTGGCAATACATTTTTAACTGCACTAATGAACCCTGTGGCTTCTGTATGTTGACTGGAATAAGATTATCTTCAGGTGAGATAAGCGCGTTTAAGTGTGATGATAACCCAGGCTCATGACATGAGCAAAGTATTGCAAAAGGGACCAAATGATTCTTTAAAATCAAGAGCACAAGATCTCAAATCATGGCTGTAGACTGTGAACAGTCCTTTGTATCTACCCTGAAGACCTTGTGAGAGTCAGGGTCTTTGGATTCCTAAGGGATTCAATAGTCTTTTTCACAGTTGCATGCCGCATGATCTCAGAGCATTCACTGACATTATCCTATAGAGAGAGGGAAATAATAATAAACAAGGCCAAGGCCAGTCTAGAAAGCACTCCTCCTAGGACCTTTGTAAATAGATTTTTAATAAACTCTATTAGTTCTTGATATGACTCAGCTAGCCTCCCAACAACTGAGGCAGAGTCCTATGGATTTTCAATCCAATTATTGGGTGAATTACCCCTAGTCTATTTTTATACATGCTAGACTGTTAATCTCCCCAATAGCTAGACTTGCTATTTAAATCTGGCCTTTTTGGCTCTCACAGCCTTTCCTCAGGGTCCACTCCTCCTGCTACATGCTTATGATCCAGCAGGCCTCATTGGTGATCTGGTCTCCTTCTCTCTCCTTCTTCTTCCTCCTCTCTCCTGTTCTCTATCCCCTGCTTACTTCTATTCTCCCCAGTATTTGGCTGTAGCCACTTTTATTTAGTCAGTAGCTTTAAATTTAGGAGCAAAGTTTACAGGACTGGTGTATGTGCGGATTCACTTGTCTGAAGGCAACCAGATCTTGGGGAGTAGTTTTCAGCATTTGACTACTTAGAGGGAGACTAATCCCTAAAAGATCACTAAAAGATCACTAATGCTGGGCACTTTGTGTAAACAAGTGAGTGACCAACCATGCAGGAGAAGCCCCTCACACGGATTCAAAAGCTGCAGAAGTAACAACCACTTTCATGGTTGAGGAAACAAAAAGGATGTGAATGGCATAGGATCAGAAAACTTGACAGATATTCCTGACCCAGGCAGGATGCTGCCTGGCTGGGACAGGGCCTTAGGACCTTTGGGGCTGTGGCCCATGGAAAACACTCAGCATCAGGGAGGGAGCTATGGCTAATCTGGGAAAGGAGAAACTGGAAAATAGAGCTAAGTACTACTAGGATGAAACTGAGGGAGAGGAACAGTCTGAAAGCAGGAAGGAGCCAGTCTGGCTTCCTTCTTTGGCAGTCAGTCTCCTTCTGGTCCCTCATGGATAGAGCCTATGAAGCCCTGACTGGTAACATAGAAATGTGGTTTTACAAAGGTCCATTTGCAACCTAAAGAAGTGGAGTAGTTAAATGACTAGCAAGGGCAATGAGCAAGCCTGCCTTTGGCTCAAGTTTCCTGTCCTGAACATCTGCTCATTTTAACCAAAGACTCAAAGGAAGGTCTAGGCCAGGCAAAGAGAAGACTCAGTCTGTTAAATACTAAAGTTCTTCCTTTGTAATAGTTGTCAGCTGATGGAATCAACTCTTCAGTCTTCTCAGATGACCCATGGAGGGTGTCAAGGTTTCTCCAGATGTGTGTATTCAAGGTACTAGGAAGGACAGCGCTGCAATAAGTTTGGGCCCTCAGGATACCCAGAGGGTCCTCCAATATACATTTCAACTTCTAGTTCATCCATATCATGAAACAGCCTTACCAACATTCATCTTTCTCCAGACAACCCCTTGCCTTCCCCAGTTGTTTTGTTCTTTCAGTTTTGAAATTATAATTACATCATTTTCTTGTCTTTTCTCCCTCCGAACCCTGATTTCTCTCTTTCAAATTTATGGCCTCTTTTAAGATGAGGGTTTTTATGCAAATGTATGTATCTGCATACCTACTTATTCCTAAACATACCCCCCCCCTCAGCCTGTGCAATATTAATTGTATGCATGTCTTCAGGGCTGACTGCTTGGTATTGGACAGCCATGAGTATGCTCCTTACTGGTAGTTGTCTTTAGTTCCCCCTGTAGGATTGAGGTCTCATGGCCCTTCCCCTGACAACTCTGCCGTGTTTATTTAGGGTCATCCTCACTCAGCTGAGGTTTAGGCAATCATGTTGGTGAGATGTGATGGGTTAGTTTCTGATATTGTCCGGAGACACAATCTCACAGCAAACTCCCTGCTCCTTGGCTCTTACAGTCTTTCTGCCCCCTCTTCCACGGGCTCCCAGAGCCTTAGATGCAGGAATATTTTGTAGGTGTGTCCACTGGGACTGGGCTCCACAACTCTGTCTTTTTAAGAGAATGACTTTCCCTGAATAGGAAGGCCCAGTCTTCAGTCCAGATTATACAAGTAGATGTATAATCTTCCCTCCTTTCACCTCCAGACAAATCCTCCCTGATGCACAATTTATCTATCTCCTGATGTCTGGCCATGAAATTCCCCCTTCCTTCTTTTCCATGTATTTGCTTGTATGGATTCTCCTTACTTTCCTTGTGGTAGGGAAATCTGGTTGGGAAAATGTAAATCCTGCAGGAGAAAGGCCTAGGATTTCATCCCAGTTCTGATGGTTATTTGCTTTATGATATTTGACAAGCTATGTTCCAAAAGTAGAAATGAAAACAGCTAGGAGATATGTATTTTGTAAGAAATACAAGGGAGAATGTATATGGCATAACTGATAGATACGGAGGCTCAGTGTGTCCATCTCTCCCTTTGGTATGTATTCAAACCTCTTCAGTTCCACTTTGAAAATTCACCTTCCTACTTACCACATGTCTATTATGAGGCTCAGAGATAGGCATTTATTCACCTTAGATACAGACTGATATCTTTTCCCACTTTACTGAATTGTATATTTTAATCTGACTATTTTCCCCTGAACTCCTTTTCGGTCTTAATTATTTGGAAAATGGAAAAGTTCAAATTCCAGAACCACTGAACCTGCATGCTCTGACTAACATGGGGGACGTTTGTAGCACTTGGGAAGAAAGGCCAGGCTTGATTGAATAGACTCTGGCTGGCACCAGGGACACATGGAAGGTTTCAGTCCCAAACTGCTACCCGCTTCAGCTTCCTGCCAGAGCCAGGCTTCAGATGCCATTCTCCATGATATACAGAGTGGCCTTAGAGCTGGAGAAGGAACACAGTGGTTCAAGATGGTGTAAATAAAATGTTCTGAGTCCTTCATGTTATGACATCTTCCAGGCACTTGGAACCTTTAACTGGAAATCATAGCGAAGTCAGCCAGCCAGGGAGTGAATTGCCTGCTGGAGGAAGCCACACTGAAGAATCTACAAGCTGTTTGCTCTCTTTCCCTGTGTGCTGGCCAGTTAGGATTTACTGCAGCCTTAACCGGGTTCTCTTTGACATTGTTGAAGTTCAATCAGCTTTTAACACCTAAAGCCACCAATGTCCCTTCCCCTGAAGAGGTGTTGGGAGTCTCTCATATGTCGCCTGGGAGTGGCCTCTTTGCCATAGAGCCCAACGTGTTTCCCTTTCCCTATGAGCCTCTCAGGGATGACAGAAAGAAGGGCAGCTTAGGGACCAAGTGAAGAGTTCCTGCTGCTGTGGTTTTGAGTCCTTTGTGCCATCCTGATGTTTTAGGGAATGCTCATTCTCAAGAGACAGGGGCAGTTTCTACATGGAGCTACTTGCTGCCGGGGAAGGGAAGGAAAAGGTATCGTGACAGGCATCCATGGCTTTGTGTAAAACTTTCTTAGAAGAATTTTCATGATTTAAATGAAGGACTGAGATTGCACTTTCGCAATTCAGTATTCCATAAATATCGTGCCCCTCCTCATAAGCTTTACTATTCCTTCCCAGGCATCCCCTCATGACGGCAAGATGGCTGCTGCTTCAGTGCCAATATCCATGTTCTTGTTTACTGCATCTGCAACAGAAGCCAAGTGCAGACCTCTCTGATGGCATGCATGCTAAGGAAATTAATGTGACTCATTCGCAGAGTCATGAAAGGTGGCATGACTCCAACTTCTTTCTCAGATTTGAGGTGTGAGGAGATGTACTTATTACCCATGCCCTTCCATAACATCCACCACTCATGGAGCATGTTCTATGTTTCAGTCCAAACCCTAGAACACTCTTAGTCATTCTTCATAAATAATATCATTATTTTCTCATTTCACAGATGATAAAACAAATATTTGAGGCAGTGTTATAGTTTTTTGCTTAATTATGCATCTAGGTTCACTATGAAATCAATTTGATTGGGCGTGGCTACCATTAAAAATATGTAAATAGACTGTAATCAATTAACAGTGCTTGGAACCATACAGGAGTAAGCACCATCTCATCTCATGTTTTCTATTTACATGAGTATATGTGCATGGCTATATGAGATATTAGCATATGCATCCCATTAAATATATTCTTATCACTAATTGTTTTCAAAGCATTTGAAAACTTTCAAAGCATTTATACTTTGAAGAGCTTAAGTTACTTAATCAAGGTCTTAAAATTGTGATTTGACTCTGTGCTGTTTGAAAGCACACCAGGCCTCTCAATTCCCGTGAGGCGAGGCTGAGTTAAAAGTGAAGGACACTGGGTGGGTGGGTGTAGAGACGGAGAAACCATTGAAGATACAATAGAAAATGGTGAGGTGATATGAACTTTGATCTTTCCTCATGGACTTTATGTCACAGAGCTTCAGCAGGTAAGTGGGCAGCAGAGTTCTCAGGTAGCCCCTCCAATCACTTTCTTGTCAGATGCCACCCATAATGCTAATAGCCATACCTGTCTGTCTGTCTGTCTGTCTGTCTGTCTCTGTCTCTCTCTCTGTCTCTGTCTGTCTGTCTCTCTCTTTCTTTCCTCCTCCCCCCCTCTCTCTCTTCCTTCCTTCCTTCCTTCCTTCCTTCCTTCCTTCCTTCCTTCCTTTCTTCCTCTCTTTTTCTGGTTTGAATCATAAAAACTGTATTCAATGAATGTCACTTCCATAGAGATTTATAGGGCCAAAGGAGACCAACACCTAAATCCTTCTTTGTTCAAATGAACAGAAAATGCTAAAGGCAAAGAGATACACCACATTCACAGAGAGAATTACAGTGACTGTAGCACAGATTCACAGGCCTGCTCAGCACTGATTTACTGTATATCACGACTATGGACCTCTCAGCAGGGGTATGCCAGGCTCTGAGGAAAGACTGTTTGTCTGAGAGCCTGAGGAAAAATGTGTTCACCTCATCAGCCTCTTCCCTGGGCTTCCTGGAGGGCTTGGGTCTTCTCATAGGAGGACAAGGATGTAAAAATGGAAAGGACTTTTACCAGGAGGCTGCTTAGCTTATATTATATGGATAAGATGAAGTGTTCCCCCAGGTAATATTTGTAAGCCATGTGAGATGATCTGAGACTTTTCCAGGGGAGAATGCACTGAGCCAGCTCTATGTTCTACAGTACCTGCTGGAGATTGATCCACAATTTACTCCAGGTCTAGAAGTTTACGGTTCATTTAGCTGTGAAGCAGTTTAATGCTAGCAAAGTTTGGTGTTTGAGTTCCTGAAAGTTGCTAAGCATTCTTCCTTTCCCAGGAGCAGTAAACTAGAACTCCATACAACACACACACACACACACACATACACACACACACACACACACACACACCAATTTTTATGGGATAATTGTTGTCTCAGGAATGTAAGCTTTCTCTCTTAGCTTAAATCTAGTCCCCATGCAAAACAAGGCTTATTTATCATAGAGATTTCTTCTGCTCATGATAAGATAGGATAGATAAGCAATGCAACTGACCTTTTATATATCAACATTGTACTATTTGTGAGGTTTTTCTATACAAAATCAATCGAAGTTGGATTTCTGTTGCTATGCTCCAAGCAACTTGGAGAGGAATGCGCTCATTTCAGTTTGTAGACTGTATCCATCCTCCAGAGTGGTCAGAGCAAGAACTGGGGACAGGAGCTGATGCAGAGGCCATGGAGGAGTGCTGACTACTGACTTGCTCTTCATAGCTTGGGCAGACTGATATTTTTATAGCACCTAGAACCACCTGCCCAAGTCTGGCACCACCCACAATATACTCGGCCCTCCTACATCAGTCATTAAGTAAAAAAAAAAAAAATGCCCAGCAGGCATGCCTACAGGCTAATCTGGTGGAAACATTTTCACAAATGACTTTGGCTTGTATGGAGTTGACAAAACTTACCAATACACATGCAATCATCTATAGGTTGTGAAAGCACTGCCGTTTTGTTACTTCTTTTTTTTTTTTAAATTAGGTATTTTCTTTATTTACATGTACATTTTCCCTTTCCCATCTTCCCCTCCAAAACAAACAAACAAACAAACAAAAGCAAGAACAAACCCCTTTTGCCTCCCCCTTCCCCATGCCTGCCACCCCACCCTCTCCCACTTATTGGCCCTGGCATTCCCCTACACTGGGGCACAAAACCTTCTTAATTCAGAAAGAATCTGTTTCTTTACTGTACATGCCAATGTCTCTTGTAAGTGACCTCTACATTCGTGACCCCAAATGCAGACAACCCATTTCTCCTCTACTCTCTCACTCAACAGGAAACTCTGCTATAGCTCCTTCTACACAACTCTTTTAGATTACTCTGGATTCCACACCTCTACTCAGCAATATTTTAGTGGAAATGCAGTTAAAGCAACTGGCCCCAAATCTCCAACCTCCAATGTGTGTATCCATATATCTAGCTTTCTTGCACATGGTCCTGGAGGACAGAATTCTGGAATAAATCCTGCTTGATCATGAGGCAGTCTCTGTTAGGTTTGGATTCACTTGGCACATAGTTTACTTAGGATTTTTCCATTTCTGTTTTTGGGTGAGACTAACCTGTGTTTTCCTTTTCTCATAATTCCTTTGTCACATGCTGGCAGTGATGTTTGTGGTAAATTCATAAATGAGATGAGGAACACTCATCCTTTTTCCATTCCCAGGAAGAATTTGCTATTAAGGGATTTGTTCAATAATTAAAAAAATATGTGTATGGATGTTTTGTCTGTATGTAAGTCTGTGTACTACATGTACATAGACCAGAGAGGGATTAGATCACTTGGAACTGGAGTTAAAGGTGGTTGTGAGCCACCATGTGGATGCTGGGAATCAAACTCAAGTTCTCTAGAACAGCCATAGCTTTGATTCATCTCTCTAGACCCAGAAAAATTTAAGCTTTTTGCAGTAATTGCTGGTAAAATTACTTGATATATTATCTAAAAGTGAAAACAGCTGATATAGTTCTTAATGGATTATTTTCATTGAAACAATGTATTTTTTTTCTAGAATAAAAATTATTTCAACTAAGTTTTTAAAAAGGCTGTTCAAAGTTTATTACCAATCATTTTCTTTTGACTATCGACAGTGTTTGGTTGTGTCAACACTATTGCTCCTTATAAGGGACATCACTGTCTCCTCTCTTCAGTGGTTCAGTTTTAGCAGAGTTTTCCATCTTGCAAATTTTTGCAAGCTCCCTTCTCATTTATATGTCATTTCTATCCATTAATTTTTACTATATTGATTTCTTTAGTATATGTTTTCTTAGGTGGTTGCTGTTCCAAATTATATTTTCTCCCTTCCTCCAATGTATTCACTTAAGGGAGAATTGTTTTTTCTAGTGTTGCCTTAGCTACACTCAACTTGTTTTAGAGGGCAACATTTGACATCTTTTAGTTTCTACTTTCTAACTGTATTAAATCTACTTGAACCCAGTGTGCTTAATGCCTCTTCCCGTTTATTCAACATTTAATTTTTCTGTTTTTCCACAATATTCCTCATAAGTTATCCATATCATCATTCTTATGCATGTTATTTTTTTTATCCATTTTCAAGCTGGTTATTGATGGTGAATAGCAATACAACTGGATTTTATGTGATGATCCATACCGTGCTATTTTTATGCAGTCACAACTTACCTATAGGATTTAACCTGTTTTCTGTGCCATAACAACATACCACAGAGAAGCTGACTTAGATTCAACCACTCCCATCTTAAGAGTCTCAAAACTCCAATTTGAAGACACTGCAGATTTCATGACTGCATATATCTACTTCTTCACTGAAGGTGACTTCTGCTGTGCCACCTCCACAAAGACCCACTTCTAACATCATCACATCAGAGGGTAACATTTCAACATGGAGATTTAGGACTGAAAATAGGACTCGTCCTTTTTTGTCTCTCCCTGAGCCTTCTTTCATAATGGTTGTTATTATGACTTAGAGTCCAGTACAATGGTAGTAAAAGTGATTAAATGAACTTTCACCGAGTGTAATGGAAAATCTTCTGAGATTTTTCTAGTGCTTAATATTCTCTCTCATTTCCTTTCAAAGTGTGTGGATAGTGGGTATGGTCTGTGAGAGAGCAGAGGGTGTGGATAGTGGGTTTGGTCTGTGAGACTGCAGAGAGTGTGGTTAGTGGGGTGTGGTCTGTGAGAACACAGAGGGTGTGAATAGTGGGTGTGGTCTGAGACTGCAGAGGGTGTGGATAGTGGGTGTGGTCTGTGAGACTGCAGAGGGTGTGGATAGTGGAGTGTGGTCTGTGAGAACACAGAGGGTGCGGATAGTGGGTGTGGTCTGTGAGACTGCAGAGGTTGTGGATAGTGGGTGTGGTCTGTAAGACTGCAGAGGGTGTGGATAATGGGGTGTGGTCTGTGAGAACACAGAGGGTGTGGATAGTGGGTGTGGTCTGAGACTGCAGAGGGTGTGGATAGTGGGGTGTGGTCTGTGAGAACACAGAGGGTGTGGGTAGTGGGTGTGGTCTGTGAGAACACAGAGGGTGTGGATAATGGGGTGTGGTCTGTGAGAACACAGAGGGTGTGGATAGTGGGTGTGGTCTGTGAGAACAGAGAGGGTGTGGATAGTGGGTGTGGTCTGTGAGAACAGAGAGGGTGTGGGTAGTGGGTGTGGTCTGTGAGAGCACAGAGGGTATGGAACCCAACATGACCTTTTTGAACCTGCCTCAAACCTTGGATGTAATTTTGGTAGAGCAGTTTTGCCTGTATTCATTTAGAAAAAGTTTGCAGGTTTGTTAAAAGCTGCAAGAAAACAATTAGAACCCCAAAGCTCATCTTGATACCAAATCATAAAAACTTTGCTGTGCAGTGAAACCCACTGTGTGCAGGGAACACACTGATTTTGATGTGTTTTAAAGCCACTTGTTTTTCTGCCTTCTCAACTCTATCATGTCTTCCTGAGTTAAGAGAAGACAGGTATTCATCTATGAATTTCTTCTCAGAAAGAATGAAGAAAACAAACTTTTCTATAACAGGTATATTATTGTCCTAATAGCATATTTTCATCTTACCCCAAACAAAATATAGACTAACAGAAAGAAAGAAAACACACTCATTATTCTTTCTCACAGAGAATACTCCCTGTTAAACTTGGAATCCCATGTCTATTAAATATAGTACTAGTATGTGTCAGCCCCACGCAATGAAATACCCTAAACATTATTGGTCATAAAGGCATCTAGACAGATGACTACTAAGCACAACATGACTGTGGTTAAAGTGTCTCGTGTAGGGATCTGGGTATTTCTATTTCTTTAGAAGACACACCCAATCATTGTATGTTCCTTCAAGAATTGCTGTTGTAACTCATTTATTATGGAATTAAAATTAAGTGCTGGCAGAGCAGTGTAAGCCTATTATCCCAGGACTGGGGAGACAGAGACAGGAGAATTGCTAGTTTGAGTTCAATCTGGGCTACATAGCAAGACTTTATCTTAAAAACAGATAAAAAAAAGCAAACCAAACCAACCAACCAACCAACCAAAAACAGGCAAAAAAGCAAGCAAGAAAGTAAATAAAAATAAATGAATGAATGAATGAATGAATGAATAAATAAATAATCTTATTAAGAGCTCCAAGAGAAATGTAGAAACCTGGAGATAAACCCTGTATTAAGATTTTTTTTTTTTTTTTTTTTTTTTTTTTGCGGGGGCTAAAGGAGTTGACTGAGGGAAGAGAGCAAATTAGAACAAACTGTGATGATATATTAGCTATGAAAACCACAGCTTTGTAGGCTTGCATAAAGATTGATTTTAAAAGACATTTTTTTCTAGCAATGGACAAAGATATAAACTAGAGAAAACAGTTTCTGACTGATGATTGCCCAAAGAAGTATGAAGAAAAATCTCACAAACTGGGAGTCTAATAAATGGTCCCCTTTCTTCACCAACTGACACTGGACAGCGTTAGTAAATAAAGAAATGCGAACTTCAAAGCCCTAGAATACATTCTTTCTTTCATGGAATTTCAAGGAAATTCACTTTACTTTGTGTTTTGCCACCCCAGGTTTTTAAAGCTCCCTCAGATTTGGGGGTTTTGTTTTTTACTTTATTTTTTTGTGCCAATTATCTCTCACAAATGCATGATGAGCCACAGCTGTGGCCTTGGCTGGCCTTGACTTGAAGCATTTTGTTGACTACTAAGGTTGAGACAGGCTAACCTATCAGGCTGCGTTGCTTCTCAGCAAAGGCTCTGTCCAAGAATCCAGGCTCCCCCATGACTACAAAGAGCAAGAAAAGAATGTTTCTTGAGAAGGGTTTTAAGTTGAGCTGTTCATCATTTATGCTGCTGCTGGGAGCATGATGTCACAACAAACTGGACCAACAGCAATTTTACTGGTGCTCCTTCATAGCTTCAATGCAAAGTCCCTGCTCATTTTGTTTCCACCCACCCCCCCACCCTACAAGAGCTCTGCACCCACACTGTCCTAGGAAGTTGACTAAACAGTTGGCTCTATGTGGCCACCACAGCTTCCCCAATTCAAGGGCTCTCTGTCTCAATCTTTTCTTTTTCAAGATATGGATTTGCCTTTTGAATGATGTAGACTCTCAAAATAGAAGACATATATGTCTGTTTCTTCTTCAGAGAGGGTGGGGGTGGATGATTAAGTCTGTGAGTAGTGTGTAAGGGAAGCTGAAAAATACAGTTTCCTTATATGTCTAGAAGAAAAAAAGAAAAGAAAAAGAGGTTCAGATGCCAGCAAGGATGGAGAGATTCCTGAGGTGGCTGTAGAAAGGCAAGAGTCTTCCATCAGCTTACTCAAGTGCAGTGGCCTCCTCGTTCCCTATTCTTATTCCTGTCTAGCCCCCATGAGAGTTGGCCTCTTGGCATACATGTGTAGGTATGAGGAAACGTAATCTCTTGGGAGCTTATGCAGCCTTCAGAGAGGAAGGCTTCCTTTTGTGGAGTTCCTGTATGTCTGGGGGACACCAAGATGGCAGTTGTTACTACTCCTCAGCTCTTGCCCTTGGCACACTTGTACAATTTCTTTCAGTTGTTAAGAAATCAATACGAAGGAAGCCAGTAGAGACTATGGTGTGGGGCGTTTGTATTATACCGCTTAAGAGTGTGCCAACTTTATGGTGCTCAAATGTGCTATTAGTCCTTTCAAGGCTATTTATACAATTTTCTTAGAAATATTGCCAACTTCAGGCAAGCTCTTGACTGTGTGTCAGTGATATAACTTAGTGGGGCCATCCTGGCACTAATAAAGAAAACACACTGCTTTTAACAATCTTACCTCGCTGGATTGCTCTTCATGAAGCTACAGAATCAAATCTTAGTGCTACTTAAAAATGAAGACTGGAAATCAGGCAGCAGTATTAACAGACTGGTAGACACTGAGAGTTTTTTCAAGCAGACGGACTCAATATTGACACACAGATGTATACTGCATCTGCTTTTATTTTTTTGTCAGGAGAGGCGTTTGAAAACCCTATCTTATTTTGATTTCTATACCTAAAGAAAGCCTCCATTCTCACTAGACTCCTTATAGAGCTTTTAGTGAAGATGTAATAAGAAAACTTGTCTAGGCCTGCCCCTGCCCCACAGGCCCAGGGCAACTGGAAGAAAGACAGCCAAGTGTCCACTACGCGATGGAGAAATGGGAGAGAAAGGGAAGAGGTTCACACACTGTGGAGAAAGGTGGAACTGAGGACTTGACACAGGTAAGGACTAGGCAGATATGAGGAGCTTGTGACTACCTGAGGCCATGGTGATGTTCTGGCCCTGGGCTGCTGCCAAGGGCTTTGCATGAGTCTGTGGTTCTACTGTAGCTGGGTTCTGTGTCAATGTCTGCAGCCTGAGGCACTACCAAAGGCCACGTGGATATCCATGGTCTGGGCTGCCATCAGAGACCATGTGGATTTCTGAGGATCATGCTGCCTCAGGGGACATGCTGATGCGAGTGGCCTGTGTTGCTACCTGAAGCCAATGTGACAGTTGGGCCTATTCTTCTTCCAGGGGCCAGGCCTGAGTTTGTGGTCCTATCATAGCTGGGGTCTGTGTTGATGTCCAAGGTCCAGATTATCACCAAAAGCCACACATATGTCCTTGGTCTCTGCTGGGACCAGAGCCCATGTTGAAGTTCCTGTGCTAAGCTGGTCCCATCCTTCACTCAATGTCTCTCTTGGGAGAACAGGTTCTGTACCTTACCTGGACAGAGCTGGCTCTGGTGGTGGGGAGCACTGGTGAACCAGCCCAAAGGCAAAAGAGCATTTGTCTAAGGAGGGGTAGTATGGGTAAGGAAGAGATGCCTGCTCTACTCCTCTCCCCTTGCTACCTGCTTCAGGTGAGAAGGCTGGACCCTGAGAGTACGAAAGGAGAGTCAGCGAGCTGTCCCTGCCCTTTCCTGCTGCAGCACTGGGTGAGCTAGCCAGGGCAGTCCTGGAAAGCTTGCCCAGATGGTGAGGGTGCAGGAGAGCTGACAGGCTGAATAATTCAGCTACGACCCAGGACCAGACCCACCACAACATCTACCCCATCTATGAACTGCTAGAGCCTGTACAAAGGTTGGTCCTATGGATCCAATGTGGCAGGGTCTCCATGACACAGGGCAACAACAGGATATCCAAGAGGAGAATCCTGGTGAGGATCCCATATTGGTAGTGTAGCAAGAGTCAGACGCCTCAAAGCAAACCGATGACTCATTGCAATGATCATTTGCAAGTAAAGCCACATGGATGAAAGGTATATGGTGTGATGTACTTTAGCTTCCGTGACAATATTTTTTTGTGGGGAGGAGCAGGGAAGGTTGCCGGGCAGATGGAGGATAAGAAAGGATGAGGAGATGAGTGGGATTGGGGTGCATGATGGGAAATTCACAAATAATCAATAAAAAGCTCACAAAGGTTTACATAACTCACTTGAGGTTGTACATGTGTGCTATAACTACTACTGAAATTGAAATTTATTTTTTTAAAAAAACAAAAAACATTAAATCATCAACAATAAAAGAAAACTTCTTAAAAGCAAAAAATAAAATAAAATAAAATAATAAGAGAATGTGAGCCTTCCACACCATTGTTTCCTGCCCTCCCCCACCCCCATTCAGAAACATTTTTTTCTAAGAGGTCAGGAAGGTGAGAATAAGATGACCTTGGATCCACAGTGACTGTGTCTATCCATGGCTGTTATGATGGCTCAGCTGAATCACCCCAGACTCAGGATGCTTCCAGCTTGTCATCACCAGCAGGTAACTGAAGAAAACTCCCCTGGCTTTGCAATGGCTTGACTGTTACATTGCTAAAACAGTCTGAAGAGTTAAGGCAGACCTGGTTCTCTCTCTCTCTGTCTCTGTCTCTCTGTCTCTGTCTCTCTGTCTCTCTCTCTCTCTCTCTCTCTCTCTCTCTCTCTCTCTCTCTCTCTCTCTCTCTCTCTCTCTCACCAAATGCCACCACTAGCATTAGATGATAAAATTGAGGTATTTGTTTGAACTGCCTTGACAGGGTTGCATATGAACTTAGGGACCCAGGATGACATTGCTCAGCATGGTCACAGTCACTTGGATGTCAATAACAGAAACCTCCCACAGCAGTCTGTCCTCTCCCATTTCTCAGAGACCTTGACAGGCAGCAAATGTCAGTTCTTCAGGGAAACTACCCGGGCCAGGGAGCTTTGCACACCAGTCTTTACAGAATGGAAAAAAGCAAGTTGAAAGTATTGTATCACCGCTGCCTGTCCCATGTGTGTGACCAGTGAAGGTGATCAGATTAGACACAAGCTCCCCAGTGTTGAGCTGCAAATGCTGGGGGGTTGCTTCTTCTGCCAGTAGCTAGAGGGACTGGAGATAAAACAGCTCATAAATTCTTTATGATTCTGGAGCCAAGGCAACTTACAGACTAAATTTTCAAGCCACACTGTTTTAAAAGTTCCAGGGGACATAAAAGTAAATAGCTTCAAAGATAGGAGGACCATTATTTCTTTCTTCTCCCAAAAACTTTACACAGGTTAAATTGATTCCTGGTAAATTCTTCTTGGAATTACAAGACACAGGAGACTGCAGTGCACCCACCGGGGTGCTTGGGTCTGACTTGTATGCCCCACCACCACTGGCCCATTTTTCTATTATTTTTTTCTGAGAAAATATTTATTTGGAAATAAGACTTTGAAAAGGGTTTCCTTTCCCTCCGCAGATCAGCAGAAGTTCTTGCATATGTGAGCCATGAGCTCTGGAATATCCCTGGAGGGCAAGTGTGGACTGTTGAACCATTTCTCCTGAAAAGGGTCCGGAAGCAGCACAGATCTATTCAAAGGGGCTGCTGTGAGGAGGCTAAAGCGCCATTGAAAGGATAAGTGAGACGACCTAACGACTTTTCTGCTCTTAAACTATCTGGTTGGATATTTGCAAATGAATGCATTGCATTTTCTGGTTTTTTTGTTTGTTTGTTTGTTTTTTGTTTGTTTGTTTGTTTTTTCGAGACAGGGTTTCTCTGTGTAGTCTTGGCTGTCTTGGAACTCACTCTGTAGACCAGGCTGGCCTCGAACTCAGAAACCCGCCTGTCTCTGCTTCCCAAGAGCTGGAATTAAAGGCATGCTCCATCAGCACCTCCCCCCGCCACACGTTACATTTTCTGTTTGCATTTGAGACTGAGCTTTATGTTATATTCTAAGTTGGCCTGGAACTCACTGAGAAGCCTGAAGTGGCTTGGGAACTTTCAACAGTCTTCCACTTTGAGACTCCTGGGATTATAGGTGTGAACAGAAAACCCCAATAGTTCAAAATGCAGAAGACAACTGATCACTGGGGTGTAAAGACAATGAAATCATGCATTGCTCTATTTATGGACTTGGAGAGGGGTGCTGTGTCAAATGCTGTTCTCCCAGCAGGGCTCTTGAGGCTTGGAGTCTTTCCCAATGGATGTTGTGTTTGCAATCCTATAAGTGGTGGGGCAGTTGGAATTTCAAACTCCCAGCCTCCTTTTTGACTAATGGTTTCTTGATTCAGATTTGGAGACTGTTCACGCTGTATTGAGAGGGTGTGGTGGTGTCAGTGGAGGCTGCATGAGGGCAGGGGCAGCATGCGATGAGACTACACTCTGTAGAGTGTAGAGGCCATGGAGGAAAAATAGGTGTAAACATCTTAAGTTATTTTTAGTTCTCCAACTTTCAAATAGAATAAATGAATCGACCCCTCTCTCTTGATGCTTTCTTGTTTATAAGATACAATACCACAACAAGCAGAATGTATGTTGGTTGTGAGTTAAAGCACTAGTTTCCATCACTTGGGAATGGTTCGCCTGAGTCTCATACACCCATGGCATGTGCCAATCACCGGGACTGTATTGGGACGGGACATAAAGCTTGATGCAGGCAATGCTTTTCATCTTGACTGTCTGTTGTAGTCCTGGTGTCTCAGATCTTTGATGCTATCTTACTCATAATGAATCATTAGCTATTTCATACACACACACACACACACACACACACACACACACACACACACACACACATCACCCCCTCTGTTTGTCTACTAGAAGGTTTGCAATCTCACCTCTAAATAGCAGGTAGTGTCAGATTTCCTTAAAAGGGAAAAAGGAAGGCTTATCTTTCTCCTTGCCTGTGCCTTACCAAGGATCAGATGCAGACAGCAAGATCCCGAGTTTGTGGATACGGTTTAAGCCTGAGTTTGTGGATACAGTGTAAGCCTGAGTTTGTGGATACGATTTAAGCCAGACATCACACTGACTCTTGCAGCGTGTGGTAAGGAGCCTGCCCGACACGGTCAGTGCTTCAAGTTCTGAAGCCTGTTGCACATAAAATATTTTATAGCTGAGTTTTATTACATTCAAACTTCACAGAGACATTTATGAACCCTATTGCTTTCTGATATGAAATAAAGCCTGGAAAGACACTTCTGATTTTATAGAACTGGAGACTTTATTTTATCATTGCACAGAACATTAAAAAGCTGTTGGGTGCTAAAGTTCAAAGTTATTTCTCAAATATTTATTTCTGTAGGGATCACTGGGACCTTCACAAATTCCTAATGACTTCTACACTCTGCTTCTGATTTCCCTCTTCCCCTCTTTCCCTCTTCCCCTCTTTCCCTTTTCCCCTCTTTGGAGAATATGCACGGGGACCCTGATGACAGGGATATGGAGTCCAACTGCTGTGTTCATGCCTCAGTAAGAAGAGAGACCCTTTTTAAAGCCAATGGAGACACAGATGGAAAATGGGAAAAATACCACATCATAGATAGTCCTACACAGCATGGCATTTCCATAACTCTTACAAGGACACACATTTTTCAAGATTAAACTTGGAAATTAAGTATTAAGATTCCTAATAAAGGGATTTTCTACCATGCTGACCATGGAAACTGAGTCCTTTCTAAGAATCATTCAACTTGTATCCCATATTATTGAATTCTTACTTTGTATCCAGCACTGTTCTGGGTGCAGCTGATCATCAAAGCATAGGAAAATGTTATCAAGGAAGTTCTTTCTCAGACCGAATAGTCAAGCAAAGAAAGACAGGGATCTTATCTGCCCACAGGTGGAGAAATTCCAAGCTAGGTCATAGGACTGAGGTGTTTCAGGGGAACATCCAGAAAAACGTGTGGATGAGGCCACCCCTGAATTCATTCTTTCCAGAGTAGGTAAGAGATAGACAGGGCAGGATAAGGTTGCTCAGGTGGGAGCAGGAACGATGTATATACAACCTGAGATCAGAAAGGAATGTGTTTATTATGGAACTTTTGTAAAAGGAGGAACTCAATATGAACAGACACTTACCATGGAACCTGCCCTGCTGAGGTTATGATGCTTAAGAACTTAATAATCCAGTTATCTCTTCCTGCTTGTGGTTCCCATGGTAACAGATCTACTATTTCCATGGTGCTTTGGGCGGATGCATTGCGTTCACATGTTGTTAAACTGTTCCATCTTTGTAATGTCCTGGTGAGATTTGTTTTATTATCACTGTTGCTTTATAGGTCAACAACTGTATCAGAGGGTGTCAGAGGAACTGCTAGAGGCCACCCATCCAGAAGATTGCTTATCATACCTGGAAGAAACTTTTTCAGGTTACATTCTAAACTAACCTATCACACCATAGGTACCAGCCTGGTTCTGCTTTTTCTCTAGGGGTATCCAGCGACTGCTGTACCTTGGGCTAGATGGCAAGAAATGAAACTTAGCCAAGTCGGTGGGTTAACAGGATCTCTGTGTGTGGTGTGAGTGCGGGAGAAAAAGCCTTCTCCCAAGACAGTCTTCAGTGGAACAGCTCTCTGCATTGGGGGAAAACAGGGCTATATAAGCCTTGGGGCATGAGTAGGGGTTTTCAGGGTGAGTGTATATCATTGGCATGATGAGATTCTGGGAATGCTTCATTTGCTTGAAGAGGCATTCCAGGTGCTAACTTGGCATTGTCCTTGTAGGCAGAGAGGAGGCCAAACCTATAATTTGACCACCAGGCTACAAGACTACCTTAAGGGTGGTGGAGGTGTGGTTCATAAGGCTTATATGTGCTGGAACATGCAGGCCCAGAGCAACGAGGAAGTGGCCTTACTCCTTCTCATCCCAGGATGAGATTTTCTGGGTTTGCATATATCTCAGCTTCACTCTTGCTCTGGACGAGGTCCCCCAGGTGCACAGATTTCCAGCCCCACACATAGGTCCTTAATAGTTTACTTTTGTTGATAATTAAATATATCTTCATTTAGCACTATAAATCTGTTTGCATGTGTCATATATTTACTCAATATGCATTCACTGGACATTTACTATATGTGAGGCAGGCACTGCTGTTCTGGGTTCTAGGAATACAACACCGAACAAAAGAGATAACTTCAGAATACAATAGATGTTATTTTTTCAATCATTGTGTGTGGGGGGGTGCAGAGATGGCTCAGTGGATAAAAGTAGTTGTTACTCTTGCAGAGGACCTCATAACCATCCGTTACAGGGGATCTGATGTACTTTTCTGAGCTTCTCAGGCAATAGGCACACATGCAGTGCATATACATGCATAAAGACAAAACACTCATATACATAAAAATAATAAAAACCCCACTATGGTTTGACTGACAGTGACTCAGGTAGATGCCTCATTTTAGATAGCTGATTATGCATTCTTTATTTTTCAGATTTATTTAATTATATGTGTATGACTGTTTTGCTTGCATGTATGTATGTGCACTACATGCATTGCCCGGTCCCATTAGAGGTCAGAAGAGTGAACTGGATCCCCTGAAACCAGAGTTATCGATGGTTGTGAACTACCATAACGATATGGGTTCTGGGAACTGAACTTGGGTCCTCTGCTCCTCTGAAAGAGCAATAAGTGTTCTTAATTTCTGAGCCACCTCTCTAGGCCCCTGATTATATATTCTTGACCCTTTAATATTTACACACTCCTGATGACTAGCATTTACATTTGCTGATCTATGTTGTCCATTGAAAATCTACTATGTTCTATAAAAAAAACTTGCCTTGAGAGGTTCTTCTGTTATTTCCATCTGTGTGCAGCCATATGTAACAAGAGGAACTCTTATTTGTTGAGATGGCAGCTGTGCCAGTCTCTTCCATGGCACATTTTTACTACTCCTGCTCATAACTTCCTGTTGGAGCCTACCCAGGTGCCAGGATCCCCTTCCAACTAAGTCTCTCACTACTTAGAATATATATAGATCACTTGCTTCTTCAGGGTCAGGAGACAAATCCTAGGATGACTGTCATCCAGCTTCATAAATGCTTTGTTCTCAGCAATCTTTGATGACAGCAGACAGCTGTCCCAAGGAAGTCATCATTTAAGCATATTCTAAGGCCATATTGGTACCACTCTGGAGTTCTATGGCTTCCCTTTCTCTAACACCTGAAGCTCCCACACTGAAGTGAAAGTTCAGCCACTGAGCTTTGGGCAGAATTCTTGTTCAAGGATAATGGCTCCAAAAGAGCAAGGGTTACTTCACTGCTCCATCACAGCCTCCCGGACATTGCAGTCGATTAGTTGCATGTAATCTGTAAGTCTTGAAGGATTGGACTTGGGTGGATTAATGCATAGAGAAACCATTCCAGCATACTCAACAGCTGTCCAGAAGAGATGTCCCTGGGATAGGAGGTGAGTCCTTTCTATGCCAAATAACCTTTGAGACTGGCACAACACTTTGGTTGTGAAGAACATAGTACTGAACTAGCAAATGGAGCCTCATCTACTGATTATTATTTAGTCTTTAGAGAAAAAAAGCTTTGGACAAATAAGTACCTTCATATAGATGCTCCTTAATTTTTTGAGGTGTTACATCCTCGATTAACTCTAAAAATACTGCAAAGCAGAATCATATTTCATATGCCTCGGCTACCAAATCCCATCACTTAACATGGCCTGCCTCCAATGCATTCAGAGCAACTGTGTAAGATTTAAGGGCAGGCAAAGAAATTTAACATAAATCATGCTTTCTAGTAAGGTTTTGGCTTTCACCTGTGGTTACTGAATGCTACGTTGAAAGTAAAAAGAACGGCTGTTCTACATAAGAACAAGATCAAAATTCCAAATTCAAAATATGACCTCATGATCTCTAAGATATCTCCTCCAAATGTCAACTTTGATGCAGGACATTATATGTGAAATTACAGTAAGTTGAAGGTGGTCTGAATTGACATCATGTTTGTTTGTTAGTTTGTTTTGAATTTGTGAGGGGGAAATAGTAGCTACTGTCTTGGACTCTTTTGTTTGTTTGTTTGGTTGGTTGTTCTTTTGATACAGGGTTTCTCTGTATGGCCCTAGCTGTCCTGGAACTCACTCTGTAGACCAGTCTGGCCTCAAACTCAGAAATCCACCTGCCTCTGCCTCCCAAGTGCTGGGATTAAAGGCGTGCGCCACCACTGCCCAGTTGTCTTGGACTCTTTAACTAAATGCCAGGTTTCCTTCAGTACTAGTAATTTGCTATCACAGTATGTGCACAGGAATTCAGGGCTCCATAGAAATGGCTTCAGAAGCAAATGAATCCCTCTGGCTCTCCAGGGTTCACAAATAAGACTCAGCAGAGTAAGTCTGCATTGTCTGCAATAGCAGCCTGGCCTAGGGTGACCTTTTGACTCTGTGTTCACCTTTGTTTGTAGTTCTCCAAAAAAAAGATGTAAGTCAAGTTATGCCCATCTGATATGAACACTTGAGTATGGCCAAATGTAAGCCAGGTATGAACTGGGAAGTTTTATATTTCCCTAGGATATAAGTAAGGGAATATTAATAAGAAAACTCTAGTTTGTGCTTCAATTCCTATTTTAATTAATATAGAACCAAAGTTCATGTTTGAATTGGTTTCCTTAGAAGGATCTATGATTGACATTGACAGACTTACTGCTGTGTTGATTCATAAAGTATGGGCATGATAGACTTTTTAGAGCTAGACAAGCTTATTAAACTGAATCTTAACTAATAGCATGGGAATCAAATGGTGTTTTGAGGGACACCAAATATGATTAGAGAGCTGATAGGCCCCTACAAATATCCCAGAGTGGTCAGAGTAGCCAGGATAGTCACACATCCCTAGGGAGGAGATCACTGCTTTGGAACACCTAGACAGTGTGACAGCAATGCTGTTTCAGCTCTGTAGGCTCCTCATCGTGTAGATACAACGGATGCATATATTTCTAATGTCTTTAGAAAGAGGCAAGATATGACCGAGCGAGCCCAAGAACATGTAATTTATTCTCCAATGCCAGTTAAAATTCCTGGCTTACAGACACAAGTGACTTTAAAGAGCACATAGGACCCCCTCAGAGATCTTTTGTTCATTCCACAAGATTTTAGACTAAAGCAGACAGTGAAATGGTTCCAAATGATGTTTAGAGAAAATCATAGCTGTGCTTATATAAAACATCTAGTGTCAGGGCAGTTCTACATACACCTCCCAACTTATCCCCTTCTATTTTCAAGAAATGGGGAAAAAAAAGTGACATATTATAAGCTTGGAGAGGCAGAAAGATCCTTCTCTGGCTGGTGTGAGATGGGATGAGATCTGCTTCAATGCCCCAGTAGTTAGAGACCAGCTTCAGATGAAAGTCCATTCCTCGGTAGACACTTTTACCAGGTCCTTTTTTTTTTTCTTTGATATCTGAGGCTCTGCCTTTTGAAGATGAGACCTAGGAAGCCTAGAGAGCTTTTCCCACTAATGTGATCATAGCCCGTGTTAGGTGTCAGACACACTGGATCAATGACCTCCCCACTTTTCTAAACCAATTTAAAGTGATAAATCTCTTCAACAAACCTGATCAGACTGGATGCTGGATTTAAATCGTAAGCTAGTTGAAAATCAAATTCTTCATAGGAAATTGTTACTGTTAACAAATGTTTCAGTCCACTGGTACATGAGGCAGTGCAGCCCCACCTTCATCACCTTAGATAAGAAGCAAAAGGCAGATTTGCTATTCCTGGCTGCAGGGCCATGAGCTATTCCAAGAATGTTCTGGTCATCCTTGTTTTGAAATGGTACTCAACAACTGCTATTCTTGGCCCATGAATCTACCCTATTGCTGTGTGGTATAGCTTGTCTGGTGACCTAAAAACATAAGAATCTTGAGAATACTTTCAAACAATTTGTCTTGGCTTTGTAGTTCCCTGAAAATGTCAAAGCTTATCTCTGCTAATGTGCTAGCAGGGTATGCTGGTCTCAACGTCAGCATATGGGATTAGATAGCCCAGCACTAGAATTCAAATCCCAAGCTATTAACTATCCCAATTCAAGCAAGTTCTCCCAACATCTTATATCCTGGCTTTTGACTTTGGTAAAATGGGCATTCAAACAATACCTTCTTTATAAGGCTTTGTAGAATTTACAAATACCCAGTTAACAGGTTTAGAAGACCACATTGAAAGGTGAGTGTTACAAGTATTCTTGAAGATTCATGAAATTGTGTTGATACCTTCCACTTGAGTCTAATAAAGCAAAAGATGATTTGGGCTTGGGGGTGAGCAGAAAGCAGTAATTAAATTCTTTCATTTGGAAAAATACATAATTTTCAGTTAAAAAAACCATTTCATGAACTCAATTGAAAGAGTCAATGTAAGCCAACTTAACTGAATGTTCCTTCAGGTTGGACAGTGAGGGATACCGTACAGAGCTCCTCTGTGTCCAGGTTGGGTAATGGCCATATGATACTCCCAGACATACCTTCCCAAGCCACAAAACACACTGCAATGCCAAATACAGAGAGTGTGTATATTTCTTTTTCCTGTTATTACACATTCCTCAGTGACTCAAATGTAGAGTCAGTGTTTGAATAACTTAGGCTTTGGAACGGAATCTAGTGAGACAAACTTCCAGGGAATCTTTTAATAAATGAAATGCGAACAAGGAGAGGGGAGAAGGAGGAGGGGATGGAAGAAAAGGAGGGAAGGTGATAGACAAAGAGTAGAGAGAGGGAGAGAAAGAGGTGTCACAATCATGGATTTTCTCTCCCTTGACTAGCAGTTTTGGAAATAGACTCTGGGTAAGCATTGCCTGTAACAATTCACTTTGTAGAGCAAGTATGGCTATCCCAGGGGTGGATATGGGTCTGTACACATAAGTGAGCCATTGAGCATATGGCTTGGACTCACCCAAGAGCATTAACTTAAAACATTTGGGAACATTGCTTCAGAAAACTATTGATTATATTGATGTTAGTTGTGTGGGGAAAATGTTCTATATTATAGAAACATGACTTGATTATAGTTTTAGTGAAATCCTTATAGAAATAGTAGAATGTCATTGGAATTTTTGGTGGCAGAATCATTATAATTAGGTGGGGAGAAAGTAGAGAAGAGAACTCTGAAGTTGGTGGAGGTATGAAATCCACACAGATGACAGTCTGCAGAGTAAAGAAGTCAGGATGGGCTCTTTTTGTCTTATTGACAGTCTCTTGCTTTTTTATTTTGATGTTGATTTTTTGTGGTTTTGTGTGTTTCTTTTTGATGTTTTGTTTGTTTACTAGGGAGGGAGAACAAAACATTGAGTGGGTAGGAGGTAGGAGGACTTGGGAGGAAAAAATAAGGCATATATACATATATATACATATATATATATATATATATATATATAGAGAGAGAGAGAGAGAGAGAGAGACAGAGTTAGTTTTTAAAATAGAAATCAGGAGACACAGAAACAAGGCTGGAAAACAATAAGCTTGTACAGGGCTGAGTGTGTGGATTCTAGGGGTGAAAAGGGGATTTGAACAAGGTATAGGCCTGCATAGGAGGTTTTCTTGGTTAAAGTTCTCTTTTAATAATTATATCTCAGGCTAGAGAAATGACTCAGTGGTGAATAGTACTGGCTGTCCTTGCAGAAGAGCAGGGTTCAATTCCCAGCACTCATATGGTAGCTCACTAACATCTATAATTCCAGTTCCAAGCAATCTGATGTTCTCTTCTGGCTCTGTAGGTGCCAAGCATAAAAAATGGTTCACAGACACATCTGAAGGCAAAAATGCCCATACAGTTAATTTTAGAATAAAAATGAAAAAATCATATCTACTGAAGTTGTACAACATGATGCTTTGTTATACATAGTGAAATAATTACTATAATCAAATAAATTATTGTCTTTTGTTTTCTATCATTCAGTTTTTGAGATAAGACCACCTAGCATTTTCTGTCATCAATGTGATATACATAGATGTCTGGATCTGTTTATCTTTTGTCTCTGTACATCTGTATCCTCTGCTTGGTTTCCCCCATTTCTTCCAGCTGTATTCCTATGTAATCATTTTATTTTCTTCCATATCTTGGCTATTGTATACAGTCTTCAAGGAACAAGAGAGAACAGAGCATGGACTCCATTTCCTTCACATAAGCAGTTTTCCCATTTTTAATATCCTAAGATTGAGCTAATCATTATATTTGCTAAAAACAAATGACAGTCTGGAAAATGAATAACTTAAGGAGAGTTGAATACAAAGAAAGATGCCTGAACTTGTTCAGGGAAGTGGTAAGAGACTATGGGTGGTGGTGAATATTCTCATCTCAGGCTGAAGCAACTCCTCCAGGGTTGTACTCTTGGGAGGAGTTTTCTCTGGAGCTTAGTGGCCAGCATTAGACATAAAGAACTGTGACCAGCAGCTGCAGGAGATCACAGGAACTGGTTTCCAGGACCAGAGAGTGTGGGAAACCACAGAGGGTTCACTTGTGCATTCTCACAGACATAGGAACTCTGTGCATGAGACATTACATGGATTTCTGCTATAAGGATTTCTTTGTTGATTCTAATGGCATTCTCTTGGAGTTGGAGAAAGAGAAAAGAGAGAAAAGACCATTTACGTGATTTTTTCTAAAAGCTAAAAAGGTAACTGAGTCCCACAGGAGAAGCAAACTTAACCTGGTAGAAGGAAGAAGGATGCCTAAGACATGGAGCCTCAGTGAGCATTTGTGAATGACCAAATTCTTCTTGCCATGGGGAACATCTCCATGTCTGTTTCTTGGTTTCCTTTAAGAACACTCACTAAACCACACATCCCAAAATACATCCAACTGTTTTCCTTTAATTATCCTCTGTATGAAAACATAGCAACATAAGCACAACTCAGTGGAGTGGAAACTTCAATATTGCTTCTTCCTCAGGAGCAAGTGTGTCTTAGTATTGTTCACCTAAAAAATCCTTTATTCTTGCTGATTTCTAGAAGGAAGGGAAAACAATCCCAATCATGTCTCAAAACCCCAAATCCAAATTGAGACAAGCAAGCTCTTCCATCCTAGTTTAATGTAAGGCGGGAAAAAGGCAATGGTTTTCAGGGGCGCTGAAGGCAGACTGATTTGGATTTAGTTGCTGGCTTTGCTTCCAGCTATGTGATGTAGCCCATAGACTCAAGTACTTAATAAATATTACCTATTATTGTTGCTGTTGGAAGCCATTTCTGGTATTGATGTGTGCTTTAAAAATATGTATTTTTCTTATTAGATTCAAAAGCTGTAAAATTTCTCTGCTCCAAGTGTAATATATGTTCTGGCTTTCTCTTAAGTTTGTTCTGGGACCCAGAACCCTCCCTTCTGATCATCCCATTTCAATCTCTCCTCCCAGGCATTCTGGAAGAGTTTAGACTTCTCTGGAAATGGTTCCATGGCCCCAGCCACCTGCAAACCAAGCAGTAAGCAACTGCTGTTTGCCTTGGCTGTTTAATTGACACCGACCTACTGCTAGTGGACACCCTGTGCTTATGCAGAGAGAGATCTTTCCAAAAGACAACAAATTTCCAATTCCATGTTTGGTGCCTTTAGTTCACTAAGCCCACTGCAATGGACAAACTGTTCTTCTTGCTTATTTCAGACAGCAATGGTAGTCTAAAAAATTAAATTAGTATCCAGTTTTAATACCTGTTTTTCACTTTTGATTTAAGAGAAAACTGCACAGGCCTTTGTGTCCTGAAAAAAGCTGCTGCTCCAGCCATTCCTGTTGAAGACCACTGCCTTGGCCCAGGACCACACAATGTCCCTAAGTGGTACCACGGAGGTTGACGTCGTTCTCTCTGTTCCCAGAAAACCCAATGATGCTATGTGCATCTAAACAGGTTTCTTAAGACAATATCTTATGGAAGACTCATATTTACTTGTAGAACATATTTTTTCATAAATTCCATAAGGCAAAAAGGTGACATTTGCTTATTGTCCTGGATTTCTTTTCCTTAGCTTTTTAGTCAGTTTTTCTTTCTCAATAATTCTAAGTAATTTACATTATCTCCTTTCCATTTAGAGACCTTGATCCATTCCTAACTTTTAAAATAAATAAGTTGAGAAATAAACAAACACCACTGTTTGTCCCTTTGTTCTTCATTATGTGGTTACTACTTATAACAGAGAGTATTTTTTAGAAAATTTAAAAATAAACAATCAAAACACTCAGGTAGTGGTGTTCACAGAAAGAGTGCATCCCTGGTGGGCCTTCGTTTCCCTGAAAACTTACTGGTCCTGTGAGCCCAGCTGTTGGGCAACATGGGCTGGACATGGCAATCATATGCAGAACTCCTTATCCCTGCTTGGTGTACCTGTTTGAGGAGTAGCCAGTGCCTGAGGAACATGATTCTTTTTTTTTTCTCCCATTTGAGGCCTATGAAACCCATTGGCTGTTGTTAACCCCCTGACATGGGTCTTCAGGAGTTCTGCCTCTTTGTCTTCCATTCCCCTGCCTATAGTGGAATAGAACCACCTTCTCACCTAACTCCACTTGCTTCCAGATTCAACTTTTCTCTGCTTGTTCTTGGTTTAGATGAAACATATGTTCTAGATCTAAGAGTTGAAAGAAAAGTAGGAAGTTATCACTTTGGAACTTTTAAAGAGATGGATGAGAGGAAAACTCTGGGAAGTTTATTCCCACATGGAAATCTGAAAGCAAAAATGAAACATGTGGTGGTCATTCCTGGTTGTCAGCTTCACTATATCTAGAATGAACTACAATCCAGAGTTGGAAGGCTCACCTGTGATCCTGATCTTGAGGCTGGGAGATACAAGTTTCTGACCTGGATCTTGGCATGGAGACCTTGGGGCATAATGGCTATGAATCCCAGGAGACTAAGGCAAGGAGATCACTGAGTTCAAGGTCATCTGGGACAAAGCAAGTCCCAGATCCAGGAGTGGTGTTACACACCTTTAATCTGAGCCATACCTTCTGCTGAAAATCTCTATAAAGATATTGGAAGAAGGAAGACTCTATCTTTTTCACCTGCTTGCCTTGTGGGAGTGAGCAACTGCTAGATCCTTGGACTTCCATTCACAGCTGCTGCTGACTATTGTTGGGGAGTTGGACTACAGAATGTAAGTTATCAACAGATTCTCTTACTATATGGAGCCTATCCATAAGTTCTGTGACTGTAGAGAATCCTGACTAATACAACACACGACTTTCAACCAGGGCACCATGTCCGTACTCTACACCCCCTGCACTGTCTCGGTCTTCTCTGTCATCTGCAGGCTTATTCCTGATCTCTGATCTCTCTGTTTGGTGTCTTTTGCTAGGGACTATCTCGGTCCATTTCTGCTTCTATAGCAAAATACTAAAGCTTGGACACTGATAAAACAAGAATTTATCTGGAGGCTGGAAAGTCCAAGATTAAGGCTGTAGTAGATCCAGCACCTAGTGAGAGCAGAGGACATGCTTGTCAGAGGGCATCTTGTGGCTGCATCCTCCAGACATGAGCACCATGTTAAGGGAGAACAACAGGTAGAGCAATGAGACCCAATTATGGTCCCAATGAGTCCTTATAGAAGAGTCTGTTGCATTTATGAAGATGACTGAGTCACCCTCCAAAAGTCTCATCTCTTACTGTGATCACTTTGGTAGCTAGGTTTCAGCTATAGGTCTTGTGGACCCACACTAAAACTACAGCAGGTCTTGCTAAGTCTCTGACACATGTTATTTACTAAGGGCTAGGATTTTAATTTCTTCTCTTGATGTTTCTCCCTTGAAATCATTTGTTTTTAAATTTTCCAGATCGTGCTACTTTTCGCATGACTTTCCACATTCTTGACTAGGTAACAGTTTGAAAAGGTAAGCACATGGCCCAGTAGTACTAGGGAACATACTTCAAACTTTTTTTTTTTTTACCAGTTTGAATTCGATCAAAGGGCAAATTTCCATTGGTTAGATGTGATGAATTAGTAGTAAGTTCATCTGGGTCCATAAATAAGAAAAATTATACTCTGAAATATTTTGGAGTCAGTACGTATTTATGGCAGAGACTATTTTTAGCAATGCAAGCAGATGCTCATCATTTAGTTTAGTATATAAGGTTCAATATCAAAATTCTGATGCACTTTTGGAGACTTGCACACAGACACATAACCCACACATACACACCTGAGATGATCCATAGTTATCTTTGGGTAATAGCTTTTTTTTTTTTTCTTTCCAGTAGCGTAGAGTTGGGTTATAATCGAACAGAAATGACTATGAAGTGTCATTATCCAAACAATGAGTAAATATTTCATCTTATCTTTAACCTTAAAAGATAGTCAATGTTCTTGAACTTTCAAAACAAATGCAAGGCTGACAGTGGTAGCACATGCCTTTGATGCTAGCACTTGGAAGCAGACGTAGGTGGATCTCTTAGAAAGACCCTATCCCAATACTCCTCCTCCTCCTCCTCCTCCTCCTCCTCCTCCTCCTCCT